>CM077086.1:12208521-12324301 GCA_039513925.1 Platanthera zijinensis
TCCCTTTTCAAAATAAGCGCATGGAGCGTCCTTTGTGAATTGACGTGTTCGGACTAGAGAGGGAGCAGGTGAATTCCGAGCGACTGCTAAAACCATTGCACGTCCTCGCTGGAAAACCTCAGAGCTCCATTCTCGTCTCAAGTCTAAAACTCCTTACTCCTTTTTCCTAGACTTTAATTTCTTTTCACGTTTAGTGCTTGTTATTTTAAACTGCGAATCACCAATTTTCCTGAAATGGCGAGCATGCCTCTTCTGGGGGGGGGTTTTGGGCGGCCCTGGCGAGTTTGCCTCGACGAGGTTGGCAGCCGAAGGGGCGGTAGCGCACCAGAGGCAGAAAGTACGCGTGTGCTTGCGGTCCGCATCCGCGCGTGTGGGGCGTGCGCACATGCTGGCTGGGCGCGCGGGTGTGGCTGGTCATGCACACTGACATACAACACACGGGGGATGGCCGCGCGCAAGATGGTTGCATGTGTGGGGTCGTGTGCACCCAGGCTGGTCGCGTGCGCCTGAGCTGGTTGTGAGTGCCGGTGTTTTCCGGTCTTTTTCGCGCGCGTACGCGGCCGTGCGCTGCCGTGTGCGCGCGTGCTGGTCGCGCACTTGAAGGTCGTGTGCGATGCAGATGTGTGCTTGGTTTTTCCCCCCTTTCGGGATGACTTCAAACCCTTCAAGGAGGCGCGGCTCGCGCGAGCCGTTCACTCGGTCGGGTTGGATTGCTGGAATATTTCGATCCAGTTTGACTCGAAATATTTTAGAGGGAACCCATCAAATGCCCCCAAATTTCCGCGAGTCCTTGATCCACGAAGCGACGAGCCAGAAATTTTTTGACCTTGATCATTTCACCTTGGGGTTGTGGAATTTGAATCATTACTTCTTCGCCCGTACAAATTATTTTTCGTTTGCAGGTGAAGTGTTCTTTTAGTTATGCCTGAAGGCATGTGTCGATCACTTGGCGCCACCTGTGTCCATCTTGTGAGTTGAAGATTCTGCAGTGGCCGCTAGACAGTTGATTTTTGCAATTATTTGTTAGCGCATCGCTCTTGCTTGTCATGTGGCCTTTGCAGCGCTTTGCAAGAACGTTCTCCATGTTTTAAGCTTTGTGCGTTTGTGAGTAGTTTGGAAATATTTTCTTTCCACATTCCTTTTCATGCGGACGCACGAGCATGACGTTGTGCGTTAGCTTTAGCAGTTGTCGTTGGGCGTTAGTGTTGGGGTCGAATTCTTGAACACGGTGTGGAGGGACGTTTTGCACCCTTGTCTTGGTGGAGCAAAAAGACCAGTGGGTCGCATTCATCTTAGGGAGCAGAAGGACTCAGGGTCTAATCCAATCGTGAAGTAACAAAGGTCCAGAGGCATGTTTTCTAATGAGATGCAGAAGCATCCGGGTTTCGTTCTTGTTAAAAGGCGCAGGACTCGGGGTTTGTTCTTGTGTAGAAGGACTCAATATTCTTTTTGTTTGTGTTGTGCTTTTATTACGCTCCTTTTGCTTGAACACACGAGTTTTATGCAGCGCAAAAGCACGTTAAGTTTGCGACCGATATTGCGCGTTAAGTTTGCGCCCGATATTGCGCGTTAGAGTTGGGAGCTGACGCTTGAATGTAATGTGGAGGTCATTTTTCCCCCTTTGTCTGGATGATGCCAGGGGACTCGAAGTCTGTTTTTGGCTAAGTGATGCAGGAGGACTCGTAGTCCGTCCTAGCCGGAATCCATAGGAGGGTTCGGGGCTTGCTCTTGTGTTGAGGTACAAGAGGACTTCTTTCAATTTTGCTTTGGTAAGAGGACTCGGGGTTCGTTTCTTTCTTAAGGTGCAGAAGGGCATTGGTCCCTTCTTGCCCAAGTGGAAGGACTTAGGGTATATTCTGTTAGAGGTGACGAAGGACCTTTGTTTGTTCGGGCCTCAGAAGGACTCGTGGTCCGTTCTATTGAGATGCCCTACAGTGCGGGAGCGAGATGCTCCGCAGCGCAAGAGCGAGATGTCCTGCAGCGCGGGAGCGAGATGCCCTGCAGCGTGGGAGCGAGGTGCCCTGCAGCGCAAGAGCGAGATGCCCTGCAACAAGATGCCCTGTGTGTGGGAGCGAGATGCCCGACAACGCAGGCACGAGGTGCCCCCAGCGTGGGAAGGAGATGCCCCGCAGCACGAGAGCGAGATGCTTTGCATCTAGCGAGCTCCGCCCGCATGGATCCAATGCTCCGCCGGTTCTCCCTGCTCTCAGATGCGACAGTCCACGGTTACGAAAATTCCACACCCCGACATCGCTCCCAGTACCTGTGGTCCCCTGAGCACATTGCCAAAATGAAACTACTATGGTACTATGCTCTGGGGGACACGAGTGTTGGGAGCAATGTCGCGCAGTGGAATTCCCGTGAATGTGGATTGTCACATTCGAGAGTAGGGAGAACGGGTGGAGAATGGGCTCCATGAGCAAACGGAGAACGCTTGGGTGCGGGCGTAACCCGCTGGAGAACATCAAGCACGAGGCAAAGCCTATGCGAAGATGCTAGAGGTGCAACTCGGATCGGTTCCACTCAGAACCAAGAACCGACCTGTATATGTTTGGTTCCAAATTTTTGGAACCAGAACCGACCCACGGTTCTAAATTGTAGAACCAGAACCGAACCAAAAATATCGGTTTGGTTCTCGATTTCTTAAATTTAGAGTGTAAATATGTTGCACTAGAAAAAATAAATGCAAAACCAATGTTTATAAATCGAAGAAACTAGGAGACCATAAGCTTGCATAACTCCAAAATCATCAAGATTTCTTAAATTACTAAATACATTTAATAATCTCATCATACAACATTTCATATTCAAAGATTCTAATAATTAATCAAAAGTTCAACACTGTCAAAACATAAGCAAATAGTTTGTAAAATTACACATGAAATACCTCAATCAAACTAATTATTCATCAATCTCTTTCAAAAGCATCTTGCTTTTCACAAATATATTTTTGATACCTAAATTCAATAACTCGGTTATCGGTCGGTTCTGGGTACCCGAGTGTAAGAACCGAGAACCGAACCAAGTGACCAGTTCTGAAAATTTTGGACCCAGAACCGAACCGAGACACATAAGAACTGACCCGAACTGTTCAGTTCGGTTCGGTTCCTGTCCGATTCTCGATTCCTCGATTATTTTTGCACACCCCTAGAAGATGCTAGTATCCTGTGTAAGTGAACTGAAATTCTAAGAAGACAACCTTTCAAAAGTAGCTAAACAAGAAGTGAAACATGCGCAAATGTTTTCACAGATGGAATAAATCTTAATAGCTCAGCCTAAAGAATAAAAAAACAGTTGAACGGGTTTTCACAGATGGATGATGTCGTTGCTCGGCCTAAAGAACAAAAACAGTAGATCAGTTGCTCAAACGCAGTCCACCCGAGTTGCTCAAATAAATTGATAAGGAAACACTGAGTCAGTAATCTCATTAACATACGTCAATCTATCATATTGAGGTCAGATTTATATTAATAAAAAAACACATGAATCTCTCCGGCGTAGATCAGATCTTAAACTTAATTTAAAAAAAACATTCCTCCTCTGAGTGAGTCTGTATGTTGATAATATAACACGTGTGAATTTAAATCTAAGAATATACCTGCATCGAAAACATGGTATATGATTGAAAACAAGTACAAAGAAAAGAAAATCTAAAATCAAAAGCAGAGACGAAAAATGAAAACAAAAAAATTCAAAATTTACCAAGGAACCGGTGAGGGAATGGAGCTGAGCAAGCAGATTCAATAAACCCTGAAGGGCCAAACAAAGTTTGTTCGCATATCTGTCTATATTTTCTGCCTGATTGATGTGAAGGGTAATGCAGAATATATTTCCTTAATTCCTGAAGGGTCAAGCAAAGTTTGTTCAACCCAACACAAAGCAATGACTCGTAAAGAAAACAAACACAAGAAGTTTCGCAAATCTCAAAGCAAAAACAAAACAGCAACTTTAGGATTGCAATCATCCCAAATTAAGCAAATGGAGGAATGCTCTGCTCATTCCAAAACAAGTTTTCAGGGTCAACCTTGGACTCACCTGTGCCAGCCTCCTGAAGTTGACTTTTCGCAAATCTCAAAGCAAAAACAAAACAGCAACTTTAGGATTGCAATCATCCCAAATTAAGCAAATGAAGGAATGCTCTGCTCATTCCAAACAAGTTTTCAGGGTCAACCTGGACTTCACCTGTGCCAGCCTCCTGAAGTTGACTTTATAATACTTCTCACCCCACACACTCGCCTCTGCATAGCCTGCATTCCTGTTTGCATTTTTTCCCAAATCAAGGTCTCTGTAATTCAAATATGCAGCTCTTGGATCTCTTGAAACATAAGGCGTCATAAACTCATAAAAATTTCTCATCCAATCGATATGCTTCCTCGCCACCTCCACCCCCGGATCTTCCCAGGTTATAATATACTGTATGTTGTACAAACTTCCCTTCCTATGTGGAAATGGAGTCTCGGTCACTGCAATTTCGTCCATTCTTCCCCAAATGGATCAATAATCACATAAGGGAACTCATTTTGTCCTACCAGCCAAGCGGAGATCACTTCCCACACGTCCTCATTGAAGGGCATCCTCAGGAAGTCCGACTTGGTTTTGAATAAGTTATGGTACTGGGGTTTTCGATCAAGCAACTTCTTAAGAGACCCTCCAGGAGGGTACCCCGCAATAGATAGCACCGACCTAATCCAACTTAACTCCATGCAATCTTCAGACTTGACTCCAAGCTCAGGGAAGCTCTCAGCCATTAAACTAAGAAGCTCTGTTTGTTCTCCGAGGAACAGGGATTGGAACGTGGCCATTAAAGTTTTACTACTACTCCTATGATTCCGATCAACTACTTGTAATTGCACCCTTATGAAAAGCCTCTTATCAAGGTTGTAAGCAATCTGTTGCCACTTGGTGAGAAGTTTTACTGCACCCTGTTCTAATAGTTTGTCTATGTTGAAAACTGTGACTTTTGGGGGAACTTGTAAAAGCTTTAACTTGTACGAAAGGATAATGCCGAAGCTTGCTCCTCCGCCGCCCCTCAGAGCCCAGAACAGGTCCTCTCCCATGGAGCCCCTATCGAGGACCTCGCCGCTGGCGATGGCTATTCTGGCATCGATTATGTTGTCGACGGCAAGACCATAGGCCCTCATCATCATCCCCAAGCCTCCGCACTGAAATGGCCTCCTAGGCGACCGTGGGGCATACACCGGCTGGAAACGCGAGAGTGTTGCCACTCTGGGAGGAAATGGAGTAGTAGAGCTCCCCCAGCGTTGCCCCTGCGTCTGCCCACGCTGTGTTGTCGGTCAGATCAATGGTGATAGATCGAAATTTGTGGAGGTCGATGAGAACGAAGGAGGAGCTTGTGGTGGTATATGAGAGCCCTTCGTAGTCATGCCCGCCGCTGCGAGTTCTCAGTGGAATGTTGAGCTCTTTGGAGCAGAGCACGGCGGCGGAGACATGGGATTCCAGCGTGGGGGTTATGATGAGAAGAGGCTTGGGAGAGTTGAGCAGAGTCCTGTTGTTTTGAATGGAGGAGAAGAAGAGAGATGTGTAGCTTTGATTTTCTGGCGTGAAGATGAATTTAGAGGGTAAAGAGCCGCTGTTCAGGCAATCCAGGAAAGAATGCATTTGATTCTGAGAACTGGAAATTTTTGAGAAAACAGATAGAAAGAGGGCCGCCATGAGAGGAATAAACAGGGGGGATGTGAATTGGATCCTCATTTCTCCTTGATACAAGTTTTCTGGTGACTGATTGTCGCACATTTATAGAGCTACTAGTCAACAATAGAACTCTATATTTTTGTGAATTAAATATCAAAGATGGGTACTTGATTACAAGAAAGCATTCCTGGCATTATCTTAACACATGTATATATAAGATGAGGTCATTTAACTCATTTGCCGGCTTTAGTGTCCTTGATCTCATCTGCCATTTTAATGCCAAATAGCGTTCATGTATGTAATCCCTAAAACATTGATGCATCCAGCAATGTTTCCATAAATTTCATTACAAGTCCTTTTCAGAGTAGTAAACTGGTGTTGGTCTCTAATGTTGATTGTTGAAGGTGGGAAAATTCTCTACTCCAAAGTTCGGATTTAAGTGCATCCTAAGGTTACTGGTCAAGCAGTCAGGTCTGATGGATTGACGGGCAAGGACAAAGAGATTAAGGAGGCACTAAAAGGCCAGGCATTGCGGCAGGGAGGTCCCACCACATACCCAGATACTTAGAACAAGCTTCTCCTCCACAACCAAGAACGATCGAGCAGGGTACGAGGATGAGACTGACTTGGAGAGTATCTAGGACTGATGGTCACCAAGGGGGATAGTCACGATCTCACGACCCAAGTCTTCGGAAAAGTAATTCGGAAGCTCTGCCCAAAAGTCTCAATCCTTGTACCCCTAGGGTCATATTATAGGGAAATCTAAGAGGTGGGGGAGGGGCCTTATTTATACCCCACCCCTTCCGGCAACTATGTGACCATGGGTGGATCTCGCCTGGCTTGGGTGAGTATCTCCCATGCTCGCCCACCTGGAAAGTATGCGAGGAGTGCTTGCCCATACTCGTCCAGGCCTTCTTCTGACTTGCATGTTGACTCTGACTCCTCGGTCTTGACTGGGCCCACCCTCGACGAATACAGGTTATACACAACTTCCACTCTTTGCGAGCAACGCAGGAGCACGAAAAGAAACATTCAATTCCGATTCAGCGAGCTGCTTTGGGCGAGTATCAGGATTACTCGGAACTCCTAGCCGACTTCAGGCCTCTATAAATAGAGAGGGGGTGGCTCTGCTCGACCAAATGAGCCTTGGCGATGAAGTGGAGCAACCCGCTTCTGAGTCATCTCGCCCTCCCGCACAGCAGATCCCTCCTGCGACGGATCTCGTCGGGTCACCGACCCAGACGCAACCAAAACTCGCCTCCTCGCGAGGTTAGGTCTTTGCTGCCGCGTATTCTAGATTTGTCGCCGCTTTTGATTTTACTCGTGCTGACGGTCTTTTTCTCTTCTCTTAGTGCTCCAAACTACTGGAGCTATGGGCGAGCATCTATCGGTGCCTCCCATGTGATCAATTCCTCCGGTCACTCTCGAAGCTCAGCCTGCTCAGCGAGTTTGTCAACAAGTCTGGATCAACTTCGGATCGTCGACGATGTCGCAGGGGAAGCAAGTTCCTGTTATGGGCGGCAGGAGGACTCCTCCCGAGAAGACCTCGCGATCTAGGTTGAGCAAGGTGCCTCCACCGGCGAGCACTTCGCAGCCATCTGCGAGCAACCTTCCACCGCCGCCACCTTTGCCGCCAGCCTCTTCTGCACCGCCCGATATCCACTCCAAGTCGCAGGGCATGGGGTAAGGGACATCTTCGGGATTCTTTGCGCCACAAGTAGGAGGGCGACACCTAGACGGTCGTGGCATGGGGAATGTCCAGCATATTTTGAGGCCTCATGGGACGTCGCTATCGCGTTCTGCTCCGCCGGGAACGGATCGACATGGGGGCTCCTAGCCTAGGTGGCGAGATCCTGCTCGTCGCAACCCCTCTCCTCGTTGCGGGCGATCCCGCAGTCCCCGTCGCGAGATGAGGACTGGCACTCCTCGGACTGGTGATTTTTCGCTTATATACAGTTGCTACTCTCGGGCTGGGGTCTTCGCTAACCAGCCGACTATCTCTTCTTCTTGCAGGTCGCGCTTCTACCCCGGGGGATGCGTTCATCGACGCCCTCAGGCTTCCATCCCACGAGTATCGGGAGACAAGTTGTCGTGCCTACATTGAGCTAGAGGCTAACCTCGACCATCTGCGAGCCTCATCGTCGTATCTCCGCGTTGGAGGTACGAATAATAAAGATGGAGGAGCTCAGGGAGCGGTTGGCTGGCGCGGAGTCCCGATTTTATATGATCAATGAGCTGGCGAGGCGAGTGTCAATGATCGAGCACCGCCAACAACTTCATCACGACAAGCTCGTCAGCATGTGGGAGAGTATGGGCTCGGCGGGCAGACTAGCGAGGATGGAGGACCAGCTGCGGAAGGGCGAAGACGCGATGGATACGGAGACCGAGCACTTAAGGCGCGCGTACGACATGGGGTGGGTCGGGCGACATCCTCCGCTTTCGGACCAGCACCCTCCTAGGCTTTAGGATTTTTATGTATTTTCCTTCTCTTGGGTACTTGCCTTTGGCGATTTATGTAATAAGAACTTTTGATTGTGATTTCCATTAGGCAAGCTTCGATCTCACATTCTGATTTATTGCTTGTGTTTTGCTATGATTCTTCTAGTTGTTTTCTTTGGTTTTTTGCGACTATAGATGTCAAGCGCGTAGATTTTACGGTATTCAAACAATTTTATGTAGGTCTCCGCGAGATAGAGTTGGCGACTTACTGCGCGCGATGAGTTGGTGGCGACGTTATTCGATACTCGCAGTGAGCTGTGCAATCCCCCACCCCGGCCTCCGAATATAATAGGGGGTGGGTACGTATTTATTACCCTATCAACGACTTGCTCTTCCTTCCCAAGAGTACCTCCAGCTCATTTCTTTCTCGCCACCTGTACTCACACTTCTTCTATTTGCACTTTTTGAAATGGGCGACGATGTTGCTGCTCGGCATATGGCGCATGCAAGAAACTTTGTTGACGCCGTCTTCAAGAAGTTGGTCGCCGAGCAGAGGGACCGGGAAGATTTAATTAGGCGATTTCTACAAGAAGGATACTCGGCGAGGGTCCTCGCCGAGGGGAGCGACTGAACACCGTGCTGGAGGGCGAGCTTATCCTTCTCATCCGCCATTTTGAAGTCGGCATGCGAATTCCTCTGTGGCCGGAGTACTGTCAAATACTCCGGTACTTCTGGATAGACCCTGCCCAGATCAATCCCAATGGATTCACGATGATCATGAGCGTCCTCTGTTCTTGCGATCAAAGAAGATCGTCTTCGATCTCTGTCTTCCGGAAGATCTTCACCTTTGTAGGGACTAACGAATGAGTTATTTCTTTAAGCAGCCACGTTTGCACCTTGGTCGGCACAACAAACAAGGTTCATCGCTGGGGAGAGTGGCTTATCATCGTCGGCGGCGACTTCGAAGGGGTTCCTCGCCAACCGCAGCAGCCATCGAAGGCGGTCTTCCTTCTGCCTTTTCTCGAAGGGCCGAGGGAGCTACTTGTCGGCACCTTCAGGGTTGCAAGTTTGACGTTGTCTATTGGCGACAACACGTCAACTAGTTGGGGCAAATCTTCCTGGGTAAAGGTGAACCGTTGAGCGAGCACTCTTGATACTCACCAACTTCTGTTGTTTCTTGCTTTGAACGCGGCGATTAACTCTGCTCTTTGCTTTATGCAGCTTCTCGCATCCTCCCGCGCAGGCATCTCCCCTTGGCGAAGGAGGTTGTTGCTTCCCGGAAGGACACGCGGGATCCGCCCCGCGGTGTCGAGGAGGCGCCGAGATCCCCAATCGATTGGTCCTTGCTCCCTAAAGATGTGCAGGGGCCCGACAAAAAGGGAGACTCCTGACAGAAGAGGAAGGACAAGGGGAAGGGCCCGAGCAAGCCCCAGCCATTTGAAGAAGGCTAAGGTCGTCGACACGGTCTTCGGCGAGAAGGCGAACTCCTTAGAGGCTGGTGAGCCCTACCTCCCTCCCAACTATGGGTAAGAAGGGAATAACGAGGATGCCTATGGTCGCCCGCTGGTGACCTGGGCTGATGGCGAGCACAAGGTGCCCCTCAGCACCAACCGGCCTGTCTGGTCCGATGACTGGGAGGATAGGGGCGAAGCGTGCGATGTCACATTCGCACTCTATGGCCGCGTAGATGCCGAGTCGCAGCCGGATGTCGCTGCAGAGGATCTCGCGCACCAAACCGCGTGCTCGCTCTTGCGATTTGCCGAGCGCAACCACTATATGGAGAGGAGCTTGCTCGCGGCTCAACATCAGATCAAGGACCTGAGCAAGACGATCCTCACCCTTGGGGCCAAGGCCGCCAAGTGCAAGGTCTACGAGGTAACCTCGGCTTGAATGAGGAATTTCTTTAGCCGCTTCTTGCTATTCGCCGATGTACTATTTTGACGACTATTGTTGTTACTCGTAGGATGTCGAGTTGAGACGGCAAAGAGGTGTCCCAACTAGAGCAGGAGCTCGTAGACACTCGGGCGGCTTTGGAGGCCGCCTAAGTAAGGAATGCTGAGCTGGAAACACGCCCGACCAAGCAACAGTCTCCAAAGGCGAGTACTTCGGGAATTGGAAAGAAGATCCATATGCACGACGATGAGATGTCAGCCAGTCATCGCGGCATCGCGCGAGCAACGGGGAATGTCATTCTCAACAAGCTAAAGGTCGAAAGCTTCCTTGTGCCGGAGGAGACCAGCTTGACAGTGATGGACCTCATCCTGGGCCTGCTCGCCGAGGAATCCAACTCGCCTGACCGCGTCTTGTCTTCTGCTTCTGGCGATGACGAGGATGAGGACGACGCGAACGAGGAGGAGGAAGAGGATGTCGACATCGGCGACGATGATGATGAAGACGAAGAGGCCCGATCGCGTCGGAGGGAGCGGAGGTGATGACGCCTAATCGGCAGGACCTGCCAGACTTTGTACAATTTTTTTGGACAGACCTTCATACAAGGCGTTTTTATGCTTTTTGAATGTACTGCATGCCTACAATTTAAAGAAAGAGGGAATTTTTGCTCGCCTATTTTTTTCATAGTCATATGTTCTCGATGCTCGCTATGCTCATAGACTCGAACGTGCGGAGTACTCACTAGGCTCATAGGCTTGAACGTGCGGAGTGCTCGCCGGGCTCATAGGCTCGAGGCGAGTTTGAGTGATCGTTGCTTCGGTTGACGCAACTTTCAAACATACCCGCCATAGTCGCATACTCGTATCTGCATGCTCGCAAAAGGACATACTATATACTCGCATATTAGCAAACTCATACATATGCATACTCGCCTTCTCTACGTGTTGATGGCTCTTGGTCAGGGGAGTGGCACTTGGGGTCTCGTAGGATGCACACTCTCGAGGCGAGCAGTCGAGCACTCCACCCGATCCAAAGCTTTGAGGGAGATATGAAGATAGGGACGGGCAGTCGGGGGATCCTGTAGGACATACACTCCTGAGGCTTCCTTCCTATTTTGGGTTATCCCTATTCGAAGGGCCTTCGTCTTGTCACTCAATAATCCGAGGGGGTTGATCGCAGCAACTCTTATGATTGGAAGAGATGACAATAAGCTTTGCAAGAGAAGTGACGCTAACAGCGGGCTTTAGCTCTTTGGGGCCGATGACTTTGTCGTTAGTCAAGTCAATCTTCCTTTCGTCGAATTGGGAGGTTAGCATCCACACTTTCTCCTGATAATCTCTCCAGTCGGATGAGAAATGCAACTAGGAGGTAACTCAGCCAACGTGCAAGGGGGGAGCTGATCTTGACAGTCAATGTAGAAGATTGATCTTACAAGAACGCATTAGAACTTGACGTACCGTCCCATCACCCACTCTGGGTTTTACGAGAGTCAAGTCAGAGACTTGTTTCCCAAGCTAATCGAGGAGATCGACTTCACCTACTCGGCTTCTTGAGACATTTCCTGGAAGGGAGACACACACATTCCCATATTTCGGGGGGGGGGTGAGGAAATAATAAATACAACAAACAACAACACTCAAGTTTTTATCCCGCTATAGTGGGGTCGGCTATATGGATCCTTTGTCGCCATTGTGCCCTATCTTTTGTCATAATCTCACTAATGCATAAGTACATCATGTCTTTCCTTAGATTTTCATTCCAAGTCTTTATTGGTCTACCCCTCGTTTAACATGCCGAGTGACTAGACCCTCACAATGCATAATAGGTGCCTCTAATGGTCTCCTTTGTGCGTGTCCAAACCATCTTAGTCGAGCTTCTCTCATCTTCTCTACAATTGGTGTTACTCATGCATTAAACCTGATACATTCATTCCTAATTTTATCCAGTTTCGTGTGTCCTCACATCTACCGAAACATTCTCATCTCCGCAACTCCCATTTTTTGCTCATGTACACAATTCACTGCCCAACACTCAGAACCATAAAGCATCGCTGGCCTAATTGCAGTACGATAAACTTTCCCTTAAGTTTTAATGGTACTTTACAATCACATAAGATCCCTGACGCGCCACTCCACTTCAACCAACCCACTTGGATTCTATGTGTCACATCTTTATCAATACCTCCGTCTTTTTGAACTATCGATCCAAGATATTTAAAACATTCACTATGGGAAATATCTTGATCACCCAACTTAATAACGACGTCATATGTCCTTGTACAATTGTACTGCTAAATTTAAGCTCCATATACTCCATCTTCGCCATATTCAACCTAAAACCCTTCTTTTTTAAAGTGTCTCGCCAAGAGTCAAGTTTTGCGTTTACACCCACGCGCGTCTCATCAACCAAAACGATATCGTCCGCAAAAAATAAACACCAAGGTATTGCTTGTTGGATATGTCTGGTAAGCTCATCTAAGATAAGGGTAAAGAGATAAGGTCTTAAAGTTGAACCTTGATGTAAGCTAACAGTGATAGGGAATTCCTATGTTAATTCTTCAGATGTCTTCACCCTTGTCACTGAATTTGTATACATATCTTTGATTATGTTAATATATTATACATTTACACCTTTCTTTTCTAAGATGAGAAAATAATAAGTATAATGGAAAATATGTACATGATAATCGTATCCCTCCCTGCTAAGGGTAGAACCTTTTCAAATCATCACCACTCTGGGTGCTCCTAAGTAACTCTCCATCATGGTTCTACAGGTGTTATCCTCCGGTTGCCAGCAATTGGTGGATGACGAACGACCCTTCCCAGTTCGGATACAGCTTTCCGACAGCGGCGCTCTTCCTACCGCATCCACTTTTTCCAGAACGAAGTCTCCCACCTAGGATTGTTTGATGAGGGCATGCCTATCAAAGTGCCTCGCCATTCGCCTCTTGATCTCCTCCCGACGAACCGAGGCCAGGTCCCGGGGCTCCTCGATAAAGTCGAGGGAAAGTCTCTGGGCATCTTCATTCTCCAAACGACACTCCTTGTCTCCTTCTTCATCCGCAACCACTCTCGGACTTCTGACCTCAAACTCTACTGGTATGAGAGCCTCAGACTCGTGGGACAACTTAAAAGGTGTTTCCTCCGTGGCTGAGTTTAGAATGGTTCTTAGAGCCCAAGAACCGAAGGGAGTTGCTCCACCCGGTTCCCTCTTAGGTTATCGATCTTTTTCTTCAAGAGCTTGATGATTAGCTTGTTGGCTATCTCTACTTGCTTGTTGCTTCGAGGATGGTGGACAGAGGCGAATCGAAGATCCGTCCCCAGCTGTCTGCAGAAATCCTCCAGCTCCAAGCTGACGAACTGCAGACCGTTGTCGGTAATGATAGCGAGAGGGATCCGAAATTGTAGGCGATCTCTCCCCATATGAAGTTCTTTACGACTTGGGAAATGGTCTTGGCTGGCCTCGATCCACTTTGAGAAGTAATCGATCATGACGAAAACGAACTTCCTCTGATCACTGGCTTAGTGGAATGACAAGCCCATTCCCGAGATGGCAAACGGCCAAGGGGCCATGATCGAACAAAGTTGTTGGGCTGGCTGCAACTGGAGGGGGGAGAAGAGCTAACACTTCTGACATTTCTTCGCGAAGACTTTGACATCTTTCCTGATGGTTGTCCGGAAGTAGCTTTGTCGCATGATTCTTTGCTCCAGAGTGCGAGTCCCAGAATGACTCTCATAATCTCCTAAATGGGTCCCTTGTAGCGCTCACGGAACCTCAGTCTCTGATAAACATATGGCCAGGGGGCCCAAGATGGTATTGCGGTATAGGTCTCCTCCATGCAGTAGGTAGTAAGTTGTTTTGTACCGGAACTTTCTTTTGTCTCCATTATTTGTCGGGAGTTGGTCGGTGGCTAGAAAGGTGACGAACAGATCAATTTAGGAAGCTCGTTGCTCGATCTTCATCATCTCCCCTTCTTTGATGGATGGCCGGAACAACTCCGTGATTGTTCCACCGGCCCTCAGGCCATACTTGGTCAAACGATCAACTGCTGAGTTCTCCTCACGTGGCACATGTTCAACAAAAAAAGATTGAAAGCCTCTCATCAAGCCCTTTACTTTGACCAAGTATCTTTGTAGGATGGGGTCACGTACTTCGAAATTCCCTCTGATCTGTGACGCGACCACCAACAAATCTGTGAAGGTCATGACATCATGGATCCCCAACTCCTTAGTGAGACGCAAGCCTGCCATTATGGCTTTGTACTCCGCATGATTGTTCGTGACGGGGAAGAGGATCTCAACTGCTTACTCGATTCTGGTTTTCTGCGGGTTTACTAGCACGATGCTCACTCCTACTGAGTTCTTCTCTGAAGCTCCGTCCACGAACATCTTTCAGGAAACTGGACTTGATGAGCCTGCGTTTCCACTTGCCTATACTGAAAAGTCAGCTAGGAAGTCCGTCATTGCTTGAGCCATGATCGCCACCCTAGGCGAGAAAGAGATATCGAACTCAATGAGTTATACTGCCCACTTTGCAAGCCTTCCCGAATGCTCAACCCCATCTAGGATACTTTGGAGGGGATGATCCGTCATGACTTTGATGGAGTGAGCTTGAAAATATTGAGCTTCCGCGCCGACACCACTAAGGCGAAGGCTAGCTTCTCTGAGATGGGATACCACATCTCTGTATTCTTGAGCACCCAACTTGCATAGTAGATAGGTAGGTGCCTCTTTCCTTCTTCCCTGACGAGCACCGAGCTTACTACCACTGCTCCCACTCCTAGATAAAGGAGCAGGTCCTCGCCTTCCTTTGGACCTTGGAGTAAAGGAGCCTGAGTTAACTGTTGCTTGAGCTTTTTGAAGTCCTCCTCACACTTCTCAGTCTACTTGAACTGCTGTTTGCTTCGGAGGATTATGAAGAATGGAGAATACTTATCCCCGGCCTTGGACAGAAAGCGGTCAAGGCCTGCCAGCCATCCTATCAGCCTCTAGACTTCCTTGGTACTCTTGGGCGATGTCATTTCCAGGATAGCCTTCACCTTGTCGGGATTAGGCTCCACTCCCTTTGGGGTAAGAAGGTACCCCAAGAATTTTTCTCTTTTTGCCCCGAACATGCACTTCGCCGGATTGAGCCTCATTTTCAACCTCTGAAGCGTCGTGAAGGTCTCCACCGGGTTCTTGATGTGCTCCTGGACGCTGCCGCTTTTAACCAGGAAATCGTCCAAATACACTTTCAGGTTCCGCTCATTTTGCTCTTTGAAGACTTGGCCCATCATCCGCTGGTAGGTAGCTCATGCATTCTTTATCCCGAAGGACATCATCTTGTAGCAATAACAGTCATCGCTGGTGATGAAGGAGACGTCACGACAGTCAGGGGGATGCATCCAGATCTGGTGGTATCCTGAAAAGGCATCATGGATGCTCATCACAGAAAAACCGACAGCTGAATCAACCAACGTGTCGATTCGAGATAAGGGGTGGCCCTTCGAGCAAGTTTTATTCAATAAAGAAAAATCAATACACATCCTTCAACCCCCTCCGGCCTTCTTTACCATTACAACATTTGAGACTCGACCAGAATACTGGATCTTAGATGCGAAGTCTGCCTTAAGCAGTTTCTTTACTTCCTCCCTAATGGGCTCAACCAATGCAGTGACGCTCGCCCTCTTCTTCTGACGGATGGGCTTGACCTCGGGATCCAGGTTGAGGCGGTGGCAGGCAACATCCGCGTCAATCTCGGGCATCTCTGTGGCGTTCCAGGTAAAGATGTTCATGTTCTTTTGCAAGCACGCCGCCATCTCCATCTTCCCGCCGAGCTCCAAGGACCCTCCGATCTTCAGCAACCCTGTCTCTCTGCCTACCGAGATCACCTCCACCTCTTCCAGCTTCTCTGTGGCTTCTAACCTTCCCATCTCTTCCAACACCTTCCCCATCTTCTCTGGATCCTTCATCCAGCTGATAGTACTGACGACATTAAGGTAACACTCCCGAACGGCTCTTGGATCACTTTGGATACTCACCTGAGCATCACCTTGGCTATACTACAAGCACTGATGGTAAGAAGATGGGACGACCTTGAAGAGGTTGATAAGCGGCCTCCCGAAGATTGCATTGTAGTAACTCGGTGCATCTACGATGACGAATAAGCACTTGATTGAGGTCTCATCGAGTGTTACGAGTAGATCTACTCTTCCCTCCACCTCCTTCACTCCAGAGAAGCCAAAGAGGGGTCCATCCGAAGCTGCACCCTTCCTATTTCCACCTGCAACCCGTCGAATGTCTTTTTGAAGATGACGTTTACCGAACTCCCGTTGTCCACCAGGAAACAGTCGACGGTGAAATCCTCCGCAGCTGCCTGGATCACGAGGGCATCATGAAAAAGATTCTCATTCCCTAACATGTCCTCTGAGAAGGTGATTTCCTCCAACGGAGGCGGTGCCAGAGAGGTCGACGCGATGCTCTTGCGGTAGATCTGATGGAGACTCCCCTTGCAGGAAGCTCCTAGCCCAGTCCACCCCGTGGATCACCCATATTGCTTCTCCCGCTTCTTGGAAAACTACCCCCTATCCTCCTTGGTCGATTTGATCCTCGTTCCTTCTCTTAATGGGTCTTGGAACACTACTGGCCCGGTCGGGGATTCATAGGGAGAGCTTGGGAGATGGTCGACAGAGGGAGAGCTCAGGATAAGAGGGGGGAGCTTGGAGAAGACATTGTTATGATCGATTGAACGGCGGTACGTCGCGAGAGAGGGAGAGGGAAGAGAAAGTCTAGGGCATGGGAGAGGGAGAGAGAAGAGAAACCTTAGGGCACGAGGGAGGGAGAAATGACCATGCAGCAAAGAGAAGAAGGGAGAGGGTGAAGCATCACCAGAAGATGGCGCAGTGAGAATGGGTTGCGTGCTAAGCTGCTAATGCAAGAACTGGACTCTGGAAAACGATGTGCTTCGCATGAGTCGTGAGGAGGGGCGCGAGAGAAATGTCAGTGTGAAGAAATAACCTAAAGACGCGAACGAAGGAGAGCAAAACTGGAATCGCAAAAAATGCGTGAACCGACGGACAATTTACTGTAGGAACGCATAGTAATGGTTGTGAGAACCTGGGAGTCATGGTTGCGATAAACTGGGAAGCATAGACGCTAAAAGTTTGATTGTACTACACCATTATTACCTGAGAGAAGAGGGTAATTTACATTTCTATGAAGGCCGCAAGACCGTTTATGTACCTCAGTTCTAACTCCACATGCAAAACGTAGTTCGTTGTATATCTAATAGTTTCTGTGAGGTGTCAGCATACTGGCAAGCATCTTTTTTATTAAACATGTTTAAATGATATAAAATAATTTTCTCTGAGAAATCCATTTGAGTTGAGAAAATGCATTAACTATTCAGAGCATGAATGCATGTATATATTTTTTAATTCGGCAAAAACATGATCTAAACAACCTAGAAAATAAATAAAGTTTTAGGGTACTATATATGTATATATATTCAAAAACAAATATTATACAATCTCATATTCGCAAAAGTTGGGCGTTCAAAAAGCAAGTAGAGTATTCATAATATGAAGCTTAATTAAATATAGCAATTACAAACATAATAATCTTTATGAACTCAATATTCATTCCCATTCTCAAGTTGCATAAAAGAACTAAAAGCATGATTAAAAAGATGGAGGCAGAATTCATTAAGCACAGTTCAGCTGTTCAGGTATGCTGGAATTAATTTTCTAGGG
Organism: Platanthera zijinensis; assembly: GCA_039513925.1. NCBI lineage: Eukaryota > Viridiplantae > Streptophyta > Magnoliopsida > Asparagales > Orchidaceae > Platanthera > Platanthera zijinensis. Next base: position 12,226,232 of record CM077086.1, read on the forward strand.
AGCCAGCCGAAACTCAAAATCTAGCCGGAAGTTGATTTGATTTAATCTAGCCGGAAGTTGATTTGATTTCAATTTGTGTAAAAAGTACATTATTTTTTTTAGCCGAGGATGTTCATCCCCAGTCCTAATGGAAGGAAGAAGAAGACATTAATCTGATTTTCATGTGGCCTCTTAAATTTTAGGACAGCAAGCAGAAGATCAGAGGAGTAAGATAAAAACTGAGAAGAGTAAGATGAAGATAATATTAGGATTGAAACCATGGAGTGTGGTTGCAGGAAGGATTGAAGATCTGAGTTAACAATGTTCGAAACGTTAAAATAAATAATGAAGAACTGAATAACAAAAAAAATGGAGCAGAGATTGGTACCTGAATACATTGCAGAGATCGGCTTCTCGGTGGAGGAGAGCAGGACCTAGGTTGTCCAGGAGAGGAGTTAGGGCATTGATGTTTGACAGAGGTCAAAACAGGAGGAGAAAATATAAGTGAAGAGAAAGCGAGAAGAGGAGGCTAACCTGGAAGCGACATTGTCTCAATTATTGCATGTGTTTCCCCTCTATCCTGCCTGCATAGTATTTCTCGCAATTTAAAAGAATGATATGCGCACAATCAAGTGGATAAAATAGAAGTGCGCGTTTGAAGGTAAAATGCTATCTTTCAGGCCTCTCCACATCATCAAGGTTTTTATAACAGTGGATGAAATATTATCAAACAAAATAGCCCATTGACAATAGAAAATAATCTAAAAAGAAAAACTCTGAGAATTACATCGTTCGAACTAAAGAGATGCACAATATTTTTTTCAAAACTCTATAGCACAAGTGATTCAAAGATTTAAAATCACACTTATGAAAATGCTAATAATCAATGGAGAAATAAATAAATATATATACATGCTAAGATTTATTTATATTAATATATATATAACATAATCAAGATGGATAAAAACAACATCATAATCTACATCGAATGTTAAGAAAATTACTGTGCTCAACAGAAGAAAGTGCTGAAGGCACCTCTAAAAACCAGGAGAAGGCCATCTCTTTATGGCCAAAAGAAGAAGAGAAGCACTTCCCTATATACAATGAAATTCACACTAATCTCCTCATCACTCTCCCCTACCCCACTCTATTTCTTGTTTTAATGGCGGGATGTCGGACTTCTCAACCCTCCCAGGGCCTCGAGTTTCTCCCTGTAAGAAAATTTCTTATGAGCCGCGGCACCAGGAGGCTTCTTCAACTTCATTTCATCTAAAAAGAAGATATCCTCATGGCCGCCTGCTTCCTTATTGCCGCTCTCGGTATCCTGGTCTGTTTCCCATCCCATGAAATCAGATAGTGTCATTAACGGTGGTGGCTCCATTGATTCAAGCTTCTCTATCTCTTCTCTTGAGTCCAGTTTCTTCACTGGTGTTGCCTCTGAATCTGACAAATAAATCTTCCCGTTTGAGCTCTTTCTGCCTGGATCTTGCGCAAGCCGATCAGCACGGAGAACTTCCTCAATCGTTGACATTATCGTGTAGGCCAATGTCTCTAGGACTCTCGAGTAGCTCTCGAGAATAGACTGTCCCACATCCTTAACATTTAAGGACCGAATAATGTCAGTATATATGTATAATTTATGAAAAAGGAATAATTACCAAAAAATCCCAGGAAGTTAACATAATTACAGGTTGCACCTCTCTTACTTTTGAAATTTCAAAAAACCTCCCTTATAAGTTTACAGTTCATAATATTCATGCACAAAAATACTCACTTGAGAAACTTTTCAGGGAATCTTTCTGTGCATAGATGTTATGAAATGTGAACTTATAGAAGAGTTTTTTGTAATTTCAAAAGTAAGAGGTGTGCAACCTGTATTTTAGTAAACTTAGAGGAGATGTCCCGGCAAATGGCCCTAATGTAAAATATTCTATGGAGTAGTTTCATTACCTTGTTGTATTGAATCTTGTTTATGTCAAGGCCTGACTGAGGGATCCCAGGAAACCTGCTTTTGATGAGGTGAAGGATGGTCTCAGCTCTTTCTTCAAATTGTTCCCTCTTCTCCAAGCTGACTCCTGAACCCCATGATTTGCCATCCTTGTTATGCATCTTCCGCTTCCAAATGATCACCGATGCCTCGATGCGGTTCTTCATGTCAAGTACCTTGTGTTCACTCGACAAGTCTAGCGATGACACGAAGACTTCGGGGTCAAAATGTTCGACGGTTATTCCGCGGTAGAGCGAATCTCCGAGGCTTGCTCTTCCATTCTATGCAAAAGTGGGGGGAGATATATTGATAAGAATTTACAATGTAATCAACATACATGCATACTTGTTTATAAGATAAGATTTCAGTACCTTGGGAAGTGACTCAATATATGCTTCAGGTATCTCCATTTCCATAAGAACCTGAGCATTAATGGCCATGGCTGCTTTTAGAACTTGATTAATAGATTCTTTCTGAAATTGAAGCCATTTCCTGGAGACCTCGGAGAGCCCATTAGCTGGAACCTTGGCGACGGGGAGCCACCATTTGTCATCTTTTCTCTGCGCATTGTTTTCTTCAGAACCGTCTGCATCTTTTTTGACAAAGCAGAATTCATTCTGATCTTTAAAGTTATCTAAATAACCCTGTGACATGTTTTCGAAGAGTTACAACGCGGCGAACTTCAATGTTTATGAACCATGTGAACGTGATGTTTGAAGCTTACAAGAAGCATGGCATCCAATTTGCGCAATGCAGGAATGTTCACCAGGAGATCTCTGCGCTGCCGAGTTGTCATAATCTGCTTACGAAAAAGATGGGGAGCGTTTGAAAATTAGACAAACCTTCAACATGGTAAAATAATTTTGAAAAACAATAAAATGTCTTGCACAATCAAGCAAAAGAGAGAAACGCATAATCATAGAATCACACCAACACAAAAAAAAGAAAAAGGGTGTGCAATTGTGACATGCGATGACATAGATTCACTATGAACAAGGAAAAATAGGTGACAGTTATCAATTTCCAAACGCATCAGAGTTTATATAACTCTCCACAATACGGATAAATTATAAGAATCTCGATAAAAAAAGACACCACAAGGGAGACAAACCCAAGGGGATCAATAGAACGGGCTTCAAACACATTATAATTCAAGACATTTGAATATTACCTCCATGTTGGTACCATCCTTCGCAACTTGCTGAGAAGGAACAAAATCTACCATGTGATCAGTAACAGACAAAAGCCAATCAATTTCTCTCCTCCATCTGCTCTTCGTTTCAGCAGACATGGGTTCCAATTTGTGTTGTTCACCAAACACGGAAGCTAACACACAAATTACATGAAAAATGTGAGCTATATACAAAGGAAAAACTTTGGTGTTTGGCAGATCAAGGAAATTAAACTAATTAATTATCTGCCAACTATATTATGCTATTTGCTAACTTCAATACAAGCAGTCTTGTATTGGGTCCTCCCTTCCCCGGGAACAACAGTACTTCGTCCCTCCCAGTCCCCAATTCTACATTCAACGAAATAAAAATTTTCACGGTGTACAATGAGCAGCGAGTTATTGTCGTGGCTGGAGCACGAGGGAACCTATCGAGAGGAGACGGAAGTGAAGCCGGAGGCTATGAGCGGGTGGGAACGACAGGTCGGACCAAAGACCAATGTTACGAACACAAAAATTGAATTGCAATGGAAATTGAAAGTTGGATGCAATCACAAGGAATACACAGTGCCTAACCTCAGGAGGTTGATTCCTCCTTTAAGTCTCTCTCCAAATCTCCTCATATAAAGAGGAAGGACCACTTAAAATTTATCCTAATACCCCTTACAAAATAAGTTTACATAATAACAAAAACAAAATAACAGACTCCTCCATGACATCTTCGCCGCGTGTGCTAACAAAAACTGTTTGTCCAAATCAAAATTCAAAAGGAGGAAATTTTGTCCAACACTAGAGACGATCATGTTCTTTCAAGTGATTGATTGTATGAATAATGGTAGAATTCCACAGAACACATCAAAAAAAAATTGTGTTGCCTGCAAATGAAGAAGAAAGATAATACCTGCTAGGTTGGTGATGGCATTGGACAAAGCCAATGCTGATGAAACCCCTTTCCCACATCCGGACATGTCTTCTCCGAGAAGCAGCTTTGCGAACTTCTCCTTCATCTGTTCTGTATCTGAATAAAAAGAAAAGCCGCAATCACAAACATTAATCAAAACTTATCAGATTTCTCTAGCTACAACTAGGGTTGTTCGCAAACCAAATAGTTCTAGAATCGATTCGATTAAGATTCATATTTTTCAAATTTGAATTCAAATTCAGATTCAAGTAGTATTTGAATCCGAATAATATTATCTCTATTGCCAAATTTCGAGAATAATAACAATATCTATTATATATGAAGATGATTCTAGCCGTCCGATCAAAATCTATTAAGTACTTCATTTTAAGCAAATTCGGATTCGAATCCAGGATTTTGAGAAGAATTTAAATTTGAATCCGAATTCAAATACTTGAACGAATCTGAATCCGTATTTCTGCATTATTATTATCAAATTTGAATTCAATTAACGAGCTATTCGATTCTATTGGATCTGTGAACACCCCTACCCACAACAATGCTAAAACCCAATCGCATTGGCAATTCACATTTCAATAGAAATCAAGATTGGCATTTCAATTTATATCACAGGCAACCATCAAACTTTAACATTCTGAGGAATCAATAATACTGCGTTTGATTTAGAACTTCACCATGTTGAAGGCTGTTCCGTGTGGTGCCGCAGTGGATACAGGCACCGTCCCTCCCAAGTCTAGACTTGAAATCCATGTTCTCGGATTGATCGAGCTCCGCCCCGATCCTCCGGCCTTCCATTTGCTGCTCAATTCTTGATCCCTGACTCCAAAACACCGCCTTCTCAATCCGGCGAACTCCGGCGTTCTCGATTGTCGATCTGCGACCCTCCCTCTCCGGATTTTCGAACATTTCCTGAGAGGAATTCTCCAAGCTCTGCCGCCTCGTCAGAAATCGGACCATCACACGCCCTAGGGCAACGAATTTGGCGCGAAGAATCCTTAGAGGGTCCTTTTTCTCAATTGGGTGAGGGGACGAGGGCAGGGCGGGATCCAAAGCCGAAGTTTCGGAAATAACTGCGGGGAGAGACGAGTAATCCACCTCGGAAATTGGGGGGAGATACAGAATGGATCAAAAGGAAGCAGAATTAGGTTTCCAGAGTGGGCATCAGAGGGGGGAGGAGAAGAAAAGTCATGGGGAGACGAGAAGAAAAAAAGAGTACTTCTTTCAGGAGAGACATGGAACAAGTGCTTCGAAAGGTGCGGCCGGTTTTTCTCCTTGTTTTTCTTTGCTTTGTCGTGAGGTTGCGGCAAATGTGGGGGGGATTTGAGCGGGTCGTCTCTTCGTTTGCCTTTTTTTGAGGATGCGAGGAAGAACGTGGGCGAAAGCTTTGGTAGAAGAAAAATGGGTGGTGGCGGCATATTGAGAGAGAGAGAGAGAGAGAGAGAGAGAGAGAATGGGCGGCGGCGGAGGAGCAAAAAGTTTTATTTTTAGCGAAGACATTGGTTGGTCGCAATCAGTTTGAAGGTGACGACGGTGGCAAAAAACTCGCGAAGTTGAAACTTTAGGGCCCACTTAGCTGTGCATTTGCATAAATTTCGGCGTCGTAAATGGGCCGTTGACCACTGGCGATCATTGTAAGCGCTGGAGTAGGCCGGCCCAATAACTTTACAGGGGGCCTGCTTAGTGCAATGCGCTGGTGCTCTCCCATTGGTCCAGGATATCTAGAAGCGGGAGCCAATCAATGCTCTTCAATAAAACATTGTCTTCTGCTGATTCTTCAACATGGTTCTGATCTCCACTTACGCCTCATTTGGTAGGGCGGCGGGCGGCCGGAGACGGCGGGCGCGGGTGGAATCACCGCGGGTCATCGAAACGGAGGTGGGGGCGGGGGTTGGAGACGAAGTTGAAAGCCCGGTTTTTTGCTTTGTTGCAGGAGCAAGTGCTGCAAACGCCGTTGCATGACGTTTGTTTTTTCACCTGTGGCGGCAGTTGCTCCCGCACCAGCGTGAAAACGTTGAACCAAATGAGCCATTAGTCTCACCCTGAGCTTTATCATGGTCATGAACAGATCACTTTGGTTCGGGTCTATAAGCGATAACAATTGTCCTATGAAAACTCGCTTTTGGTATAGCTACAGTGAATTCCCTTGACCAAGTTAGCGCTGAGTTGTTGGCTCATTCTTCAATAGGCATGTGGTCCGAGAAGACAATTTTAAGAGTTCATTTGACATTATGTTTTATTTCAGGTGTATTTCGACAAATATGCCATCATCATGTTACATTTGAGCATGACAGTGTTTGCGGCCGCTGTCGCAAAATAATCTCATTAAGCCTAGATATTTTATGAGGGTGATTGGGTATTCACAAGCCATAGTTCATGAGCTATGTATTGACTATTGCCGTGATCACGTGAAATGGACCATAAGTCACTCTTTATAATTTCTCATTCATTATATTTTTTATGGTTGTTATTCGCAGAGCAATATTATGCAAGATTACCCCACCCCCCCCCCCCCCCCCCCCCCCCCCCCCCCCTTATGATTCACTTTACAATTCTACTTTGCTATTTGAAAACCCGTCAATCTGATTCCCCACCCTCTAGCCATGCCCAGTCAAAGTGTCGAACACGAGTTCCTCTATTACAGCTCGGTCAATCCCCTCTCCCGCCGCCTCTCCCACCCCACCCGTCGCCCCAAACCCCATCACCTCAATGTCGCCTCCGGCGAAGTCAAGAATATTGGCTCCGCGAGTTCCTCTATGACACGCTCACTATTTTTACTAACGAGTTGGGAGGCACCATTGACGATTCTGTGGTCACCAAGGTTCTGGAAGATCAGATTTACTGTTGCATATGCCGCCCCTTTCTCCTACACCAGAGCCTATTTAGGAATAAGATATCTCAGCGGCATCTTTTTGCTTTTTAGAAACCTTCCAGTCAACCGTTGATGGAGGAGTACAAATGGAAGGGAATTGATCTCATGCCTTTATGTGATACCGTCGGCCACCCCTTATACTCGGTTTAGGGTTTCTCCGTATACTTATAAATACGAGGTGTCAAATCCCTCTTATTATGAGAACTGTGTGAGTGTTCAGACGCATTCTTCCTCCCGGACGCTGACCTTCTTCCTGTTGTCGGTTTCTTCTTGTTGCAGCGTGTGCTCGACAATCGGTCGTCGTCTTCCTCCCGGCCGCCGACTTCTTCCTTTCCGACGTTATCTTTCATGCAGCAGTGTGTATGGCCAGATCTTGGAGGAACGAGATTGCCAACATCTCTGGCGAAGTGGTCACTGCCGTCATAATTGAGGAAGAACAGTGGAGCACAAGAGGAGTGAGTGTTGTCTTCTTTTTCTTCTTTGTAAAAGTAAAAACTCTCATTTATTTTTTCCTTCTTCATAGTCGTATTGTATGTTTGAAGAAGAAAAAAAATTAAATGTTTTGTCTGCACAATGGATGTACTCATAATTTGGGGAACCACTTTAATGTTTTGTATTTTCTGATTGTGATTTTTTTTATTTTTCTTGTTTGTGCCTTGTTCATTTATTCTTCGTGACCGCACTGATTTCTTTATCATTAGATTATTAATTGGATATGAATTTATCAGTCTGGACTGATTTCATAACAAGTGATATCAGAGGTAGGTTCGATCAGTGACTGATTGGACGTTCCGATTTGAGTTTGGTTAACGGTAGGTGACGACATTGGTCCACTCTCTATCTTCCTAATATTGATCTGTTAATTAAGAAGGCTGCTTGAGGTTCAATTTCAGTGCAGATTTTTCAGGTTGGTTTTTATGGCATCTTTTACACCTAGTGTGAAGTTTGAAGTTGTGAAGTTCAATGTGAAGCACTACCGATCAAGAAAGGCTTACACCATGTCTTATTGGGGAAGACCCATAAGGATGTCGAGGTTATCAATCATATATGGGAGAATTTGGATCTCAGAGCTCTGTCCACCATACAACTTTGCTTACATGACGATGTGTTGTATGGAGTTATTTTAGAGACGACTGTCTCTGATTTTTGGACAAAGTTGTATACAGTGGTGAATCCAGAAAATCAATAATAGGGGTGCACAATTTGATAATGGGAGTGCAGATTTTTTTTAAATGCGTTGTTGGGTTTTAAAAAATTTAACCTGACATGCCAAACATCAACTTACTTCAAATTTTTTTTTTTGAACATTTTCATCTTATTAGAGTTGTTCTCCCTCATTTGTCCACTGTTTTTGACCTGTAAGTAATCAAAATTCATTGCCTCGACGAGAGGAATCCAAATACACTAACCATTTTGAAAAATAATGGGGGTGCCAGTGTCCCTCAAGCCCCCCTCTAGATCTGCCCCTTGTTGTATAGTACCTATATGACGAAATCTCTCCTCAACTGCATCTACCTCAAGCAGCAGGTGTATAAGGTTAGCATGAAGGAGGGTTCCTCTCTACATGACCACCTGAATAGTTTAAATAAATTGTTATCTGAGTGTCTCAGCATGGATATCAAGGTAGAGCAAGATGACAAGACAGTTATTCTTTTAAACTCTCTTCCAAAGTCCTACGAGGACAAGATCACAACCCTCACCTACAACAAGAATATTTTGGATTTGGAAGAGGTCACTGCAGTCTTACTCTTAGATAACATATGTAAGAAGTCATTAGGTTTAGGTACTGCTGAAAATTCAGCTTTATTCTCTTGAGATCAGTCTAGTTCAGACAGAGGAGGCAAGTTAAAGTCTTAACATAGTTCAGACTTTCACTACAACTATTACAAAACGAATGGTCATGAAACCAAGGATTATTGGAAGCTTCAAAATAAGGAGAAATGAAAGACTCCTGGTGTACAACCCAATATTTGGCGAGTGGAGCCCCTATTTAAGTGGGCGAGTGGAGGCTCAGCTCATACATGGCGTGTGCACAAGGCAGTCAGGGGGCGAGTGGGGTGTCTTTGCCTACATTCGCCTTGGGCCCGAGGCAGGAGGTGGGCGAGTGAGGCGGCGCGGCCCGCACTCGCACTCAGGTCAGGGTGAGCAGCGAGTGATGACCTCATTAAGCACTCGCCATCTCTGGCGAGTGACGGACTTGCCTGAAAGTCTTTCCCTAAAAAATCTATTTTGGGCCTACTAATAGCTCCTCCAACTAGCAGAATTTCCAAGTGCTCAACTCGGCTTTTGAAAAGGAGGGACAACTCTCTTCAATTTTCCGGGTATGCGATGGGATCTCCGCGTTGTAGCTTAGGGTCTGTTCTTTAGTCCCAAGTCATTGGTCTATAGATTTTCCTTGGGAGAAGTAAGCGTAGGTTACCCCCTTTGGGTCTGAACTCTTCTTGAGATCGAGTCTCGACTTCAACATTTGGTGATGAAAAAGAAAAGTTTATTGCATCTCTATGCCTTGAGGATATAGAAGGGGACATCCGTTAGTGTATTCTCATTTATCTCTTTCCTGTCTTTTATGTGTTTTTTTCTTTTTGGTTTTTCTATTTATGTACTTTTTAATTTAATGGTTGTTATTTCTTCATTTGCAAATGCTTTTTTCCCCTCATTTTTTATGCTATCTTTGTATTTCTGTTATTATAACTCTTATTTCTGAGTTATTTTTCTTGGTCAAGAACTTCGTTTTGTGAATGTAATTTGGTCACCCCCTATTACCTAAGCTCTTTCCTTATTACTCCTTCATTTTACATGAGCTTAGAGTGTGTCTAATCAACCTTTGATTAGTTTTTATTGGGGTTCATTCTATCACGTTGATGTCAGTTTGTTTGCAATGATTGTTGATGTATTTGTATTTGTTAGTTTTTCTCCCGCACACACATCACAGCCCAGAAATTGACATGTTTAATTTGTTTTGGGAGACCACCGTTGGAGGTACAACAGTTGAAATTTAGCTTTCAGGTAGAGCGTTTCTGAGACAGCTGCATAAGTCCAGTTTGTGTGCTACTCGGAATTAAAGGAGATTTTTTTCCTGATTCGTTCTTGATGGATGTACATTTGGTTGGTTCCTTTGGCATTGGTTCTTGGTGACCGTTGGGACATCTTGGAGTTATTTCAGCAAGGTGGAGCATGTCTTATAAGAGGCATCAAGGTGGAGATTATTGTATATGTCGCCCTTTTCTCCTACACCAGAGCCGATTTAGGAATAAGATATCTCAATGGTATCTTTTTGCTTTTTGGAAACCTTCCAATCAACCGTCGATGGAGGAGCACAAATGGATTGGAATTGATCGCAAACCTTTGTTCGATACTACTTGTCTCCCTTGTACTCGGTTTAGGGTTTCGGTACGTGCTTATAAATAAGAGGTATTGGATCCCTCTTATTATGAGAACCGTGCGAGTGTTCGGCCGCCTACTTCCTCCTGGCCGTCGACCTTCTTCTTGCCACCGATTTCTTCTTATTGTAGCATGCTCGGTGATTAATTGGTCGTTGTCTTCCTCCCGGCCGTCAACTTCTTCATTATCGACGTTATCTTTCTTGATGCAGCGTGTGCAACCGGATCTTGGAGGAGTGAGATTGCCAACATCTCTAGCAAAATGGTCATTGCCGACGGAATTGAGGAAGAACAGTGGAACACAAGAGGATTGAGTGTTGTCTCCTTTTCTTCTTCGTAGGGCAGTACAAACTCTCAGTTATCTTTCCTCCTTTATAGTTGTATTATATGTTTGAGAAAAAAAAATCGAAAGTTTTGTCTGCACAGTGGACGTACCCAAAATTGTGGAATCACTTTAATTCTGTGTTCTCTAATTGCGTTTTTTTTTCTTCTATTTTTCCTGTTTATGGCGCATCCATTCGTTCTTCATGACCGCACTAATTTCTTTGTCGTTAGATTATTAATTGGATCTAAAATTATCTGTCTACATTGATTTTATAACAATTTATCTTATCGTCAACACCGACTGTCGGGACAAAGTTTTGGCCCACATCAGGAAGCATTTGTCAGTGTTCAAGGCGGAGGGGGGGGGGGGGTGAGGTGACTTGGCACATCCACGATGAATGATCTCTACTTGCCCTACAAGTTTGTTTGATGAATCCATTAAGAAGTTTGAATTTGAAAGTGTGTTCTCATTTTAGGGTTTTGTTAGCAGGTAATGTTCTTAGTATGACGTAAAATAAAATCATTCAATAAATCCCCCATAATGAAAACATAAAGTCGGTGTCACGAATTAAAAAAAATGTCGTATTTATGTGACGTAATCGTATCGATGAACACAATATTTCAATTATGGGTGCTAATATTTAAGTATATGGTTTATATTCTTAATTCTTTGGCTATATTAGCATTTGTTATATTTATATGGGGTGTTATTAGCTTTTGGCTTGGGCTGGTGGCTTGAGTTTGCTGAGTTGGACACATGGTTATGTGCTGACAACATCATAAGTTGTGATGTTAAAATGGTGGCTGCTTTGGGCTTACTTAAGTGACATCTAGGTATATGAGTTGACCTAATCTCATCGTATGCCGCTTATTTCATTTTTATAAAAGGATCTAGACCTTATTATCTTTTGTTATTTCAATTTCCCCGACTCCTGCTCCCGCCTCAACGTGCACTGTTGTTTCTTCTTCCCGACACCTTCTCCTCCCAACTCCTGCAAGCTCTCTCTCCTTCTCTTCATCCCTCTCATTTCTCTGCTGATTGTGGTTGCTTCCATTGTTGTGTCGTTGATCTTGTGTTGTTGTTTTAGGTTTGTCTGGTCGCTGGTCTTGAGTTGTTGTCGCTGTTATTGCATTTTTCCTCTGCTTCGTAGCTACTTCAGTGTCTTCTTCAGAGTTTCTGGAAGGATTCCACTGAACCTCTGTGCATCCACGAAGGATCAGTTGTGCAGCAATTCCTTCCTCCTTTTCTCGCTGTAAGGAAATTTTTCTTCTCTTTTATTTGGGATATTTTTCTGCTTTAACCACTATTTTGTTGAATTTAGGGCTGATGTTTGAGCTCTTATTGGTGCTATTTTGATGGGGGACTTAATGGTGATTGTCATTTGATTATTTTGGGGCCTTTTACTTCTTATAAACAGTTAAGGGTTAATTGAGATAAATTTTGGAAACATACTTTAAATATAGCTAACAAATGTTTTAAATTCGGAAAGTTTACTAAGCTTTTTTTGTTGGTTAATGATGGATGGCTATCCTGAATTGTTGCTTGGATAAGGTGTCCTTAGTTTTGTATGGGTGTGTTTGAGGAATTGAGTCTTTTTTATCTTGTGTTGCCCGGTTAGATTTACCTTAGACTTGGTGACTTTTGTTGGATGTATTGTTGCCATAAAATTGTGCTAATTCTATTGTGTATTAGTGGCGGCAGTTTGAGTCATGGAGTTGATTTTGGTCATCTTAGGAGTTCACTTTTAACTATTTAAGGAATGCAACACAATTAAAAGATATTTCAAAATTACAGATTTTTACGTGGATGACCTTTCATGATGATAATTTCAAATAATTGAAGGAAAAAGAGAAAACCAAAGTGAGTACTTATCGCTTTAATTATGCTTAAATTAATGCACTTTTCATATATATAATTGTATAACATTTCATGTCTGTGCATTAACATAAATTGAATGGAATTGAGAAATAAGAAAAGCTGTTGAAATTGATAAAAGATTTAAGATTTGAGAACTTCATAACATTTCTAATATGGAAAATGAAATGAGAGTGTGCGGTTGACGAAATATGATAGTTCATAACGTGATAGGAACATGATAAAAGATATTTAAAAATCTGCATAGGAAAATATTAAGAATCAGATTGAATCCTATAATGTAGGGGTTTCATATTGATGGATTTCTCAAGTGTGGCGTTTGCCTACATTTTGTCCTTAAGGGGTGGGGCCCGTTTTTATTTTATTGCATGCCTTAATATTTTCTGAGATATGTAATTAAATTAACGAGTGAACAATATGTTTGGACTAATGAGAGGAGTGATTGAATGGTTGAACATTTGAACCCAACATGGAATAAGTTTAATTTGAGAATTTGATATCAAGTAAATGAGAAAAAAATGTAAATATCATAATTTGAAACAAGAACAAAATATTGTAAATATTATATTTTTGTTAATTGCTATGATATTACGTTTTGATACTGAATGGTGAAACTGAAATGTTATGTATATTGCTATTGGAAATCTTTTTGTTGTACTTATAGCAGTTAGAGAGATATGTTCCTCGCTTAGTCATATTTTTATGACTAAGTCTTTCATCAATTTGTTTAGGTTGTTAAAGCGAACCTGTGTGCGAAAAGAAAAATTTAATTAATCAAAGAAGAATGTTAAAGACTCGCATCTGAATGACCCAAGGTATAAGTTAAGTTTTTATTATGTATTTTATTTTGTATTCACTCTCACTACTTCATCTCGGTAAATAATTTAAAGTAGCTTAGATACAGAATTTTTGGGGGGCCTGAATTGGGGACTCACATAATGTGTGTTTGATAAAATACCTTAATGGGCATTCATTATTCTCCATGTACAATATTATAAGACTTGATTATTTCTGATTCCAATTATCACCAGATTTTTATATAGTTATAGTCATTAATTGAGATAATATATTGGAGAGTGTTGTTTGGAATTCATGTATGATTTACCCACACTACAAGAAAATATGCTTTTAGTGACGAAAATTATGTGACGAAATATTTTTCGTCACTAAAAATATATTTTTTATGACAAAATTTGAGGTTGGTCACTAAATGATGATCTTCAATTAATTAGTGACAACAAAAATATTTGGTCACAAAAAAGTTTTTATTTGCAACCAAAATAATGTAAAGTCACTAAAAATTATTTTTTAGTAACAAAATTAAATTTCGTCACAAATGAAAAGATATTTTTACATAATTTTAATAAATCTTTTAGTCAAATTTTATGGATCCACACTGAAAAGTTAAATTCCCTCCATAAAATTTTGCATCCCCCGTTTGTAAATCAATGATATTTCAAACCCCGCCATTACTCTCTAAAATCTGATGTCATGTCATCCCATTAGAATACTAGATTAGGGTACAATTTTTCTAACTTCCTCCACACGCCACAACATTTCGCAAATTGCTTCTGCCCTAATTCCGGCTTGGCCTCCACGCGAGAAAGAAGAAGAGGCGGGCGAACTTCGCAATCCTTCTTGAAGGTTAAAGCAGGGGTGATTGGCGAGGTCGAGGCGGCGATGGCGAGGCGGCGAGAGCGAGGCGGCAAGCGATCCTTCTGATTCTCTACTACTAGTTCGTCGATTCCCTCTCGACGGAGCCCCTTCAATACCGGAGCTCATCCCTCTTGACGGAGCCCCTTAAACGTCGGAGCTCTCGACGACGAGACCTCTCCCGTGTATCTCCGCCTCAATTGGAGGTAAGCATCTCATCTGAAACTACTAATTCTTCTTTTTGGAGATGTACCTCATATGACCACAGCTTTAGACCTAAATTTGAAACTGAATGCTGGAACTTTATTAGAGATTGTTGTTTTTGGTGGCTGAGAGGATTCCGTCAAAGATGTACACAATAACATCGGGGACCATGCGTGGGGATTATTTGCTATGATGTTCTCATTTTATTTAAATTTTTAAAAAGAAAGCATAAGATTTAGTATCACAAAATTATCTTCATGCTTCTTGGCTGTTTATCACCAACTTAGAAATTTATTATGGTTGAGCATAAGTAGTAATGTCTTGTTGCATATGGTTTTGCAATGGAACATGTCAGGAAACACATTAAATGGCATAACATCATAAGTTGGTTTTTTCCTCCCTACTCATGCATAGAAATAACCGGAAAGCAAGAAATCACAGGGTGTACTCGTGTTGAAAAGTGCTACTGCAAACAAACACAAAGTGTTAATTATTTTATTTTTTATGGTTTAGATGATTGCTGCAATTTTTGTTCATGTTAGATTTTTTGCAATCTTTGTTCCGATTTGGCGTGGTTATGTGATTTTGATGACTGTTGTAGTAGTTCTTGTTGATGTGCACTTGAACTTGTGTATATATGTGATAGTCCAATATATGTTTGCAGAAATAATTCACTCCTATTGTCTTGTATATATGTGGTAATACAATATATATTTTATAAAAAGCTTGGATATAAATTTAGCTTTTATATTGTGTGTTCATATAATATATCCATGTGCTACAGTCAATGTTTGAAAGTTAAAATCATTGCCGCTTGAATTATACTTTGACATTCTGCGTAGCTTGAAACTTGCATCTATGGGTGTTATTCAGTATTTCATAAAAGATACTATTTTACTCATCAAATCTTACAACTAATAGAGTTTATACAAACTTGCATTTATGTTGTTTTGGTGCTTTTGATTCTGCTTACTTCTTATGTATCATTCCTTTCAACTCAACTAGGTTATTGTGTAGGTCAACGTTATTATAATGGTGATCAAAACAAAAGGACTTTCGGCGCCGTGGGACTCAAACGGCATCACAATTTTGTTTTTGTTGATTAATTAATATTTCTTTTCATTTCCAAAATTTGGTTCAGAAGTAAGCTTTACCCAAGAAATTTTTATCTAAATAAGTGACATGTATAATCCTTTAGTCTATAGAAGATGGGGGCTCATGCCGGGATAGTCCCTATACCCGCCAACATGTTGAGTCTTCTCTTCATTTGAATTCGATTACAACAAGAATTTGGGTTTGGCTAAGTGCCCTCAAATCAATAATATCTTATCTAAATTAGAGACTAAATGGAATTATATTTATTTCAGTTTGTTAGAGGCCATAATATTTCTCTTTTACAAAATAAATTCTTTTCTTGATTTTGCTTTTAGCAATTAATTGGCTTGATGTTTATAAGATGCCATTAAATTTTAATAATTTTTGAACTTGTAGTGCAATGGACAAGAGTTGGATGGATCTCAATGATCGACGACAACCAACTTACATTAATGGAGTGAATGAGTTTCTTGATTTTGCTTTTACTCATTCCGCTAGGGGAAATAATATTCGCTGCCCTTGTTATAAATGTGGAAATATTTTCTTTCACACTCGAGATATTGTGTTTGGACACCTTCTTATGAATGGAATTGTTAGGACTTATAAGTGGTGGTCATGTCACGGAGAAGACTATTCCATTAACACTGGTGATGACCCCCGAAATTCAACTTTTGGTGAAGATGAACAAGAGATTACAGAGCATGATGATATGCACGCTATGCTGGATGATTTTAATGTTGGCTATAATAACATGAATGAGAGTGCTGAAGAATTTAACAATGATTACCCAAATGAAGGAGCAAAAAAATTCTATGAATTGCTGAGTGATGCCGAAAAAGAATTATATCCGGGTTGTAAGGAATTCTCAAAGTTTCAATTTATTGTTACTTTGCTCACACTTAAAACAGATCATGGATGGACTGATCGGTCTTTTACTGAATTACTTAAAGTATTAAAAAGGGCAATTCCTTTTAGCGAAACTCTCCCAAGCAGCTTTTATGAAGCTAAAAACTACATGCAAGAGCTTGGAATGTGGTGTAAGAAGATAGATGCTTGCTTGAATGATTGCATTCTCTACCACGATAAATATGCAGATTATGAAAGTTGTCCCACTTGTGGCACATCCAGGTGGCAATCAAGCAAAGCCACCAATCATGAGAAAAGTAATACTCATTCAAAGAGAAGTAAAAACATACCAAACAAGATATTAAGACATTTTCCTTTGATACCAAGACTTCAAAGATTGTATATGTGTTCTAGGACGGCCAAGGATATAAGGTGGCATAAAGAACAACATCTTGATGATGGTAAGTTGAGACATCCAGCTGATGCCTTTGCTTGGAAGTCATTTGATCAAAAACATCAAGAATTCTCATCAGACATGCGAAATGTTAGGCTTGGTTTAACGAGTGATGGATTTAATCCTTTGGGTTTTATGAGCACAAATTATAGTGTATGGCCAGTTGTTATAATCCCATATAATATGCCACCATGGATGTGCATGAAAACTCGTAATTTTATAATATCCTTGATAATTCCTGGTCCAGGACAACCTGGTAATGATATGGATGTGTATTTACAACCTTTAATTGATGAGTTGAAACTTTTATGGGAAGTTGGAGTTTGTACTTATGATGCTTATGCAAAGTGCAACTTTAATATGCATGTAGCTTTGTTGTGGACAATAAATGATTTTCCAGCTTATGCAAATCTATCAGGATGGAGCACCAAAGGTAAGCTAGCATGCCCCTGTTGCAATAAGGATACATGGTCTTGTCGATTGAAGAACGGGTTCAAGATGAGTTACATGGGAAGCAGACGTTTCTTGGATTCAGATCATAGATGGCGTAAAGATAAGAAATCTTTTGATGGAATAATAGAAACTCAATCTGCACCGAAGGACCTTTCAGGGGATGAGATTTTAGAACAGTTAAAAGAATGTGACAATGTGATATTTGGAAAGCATCAAAAAAAAGAAAGCAGGATGCAGCATCGCTACCTTATAATTGGAAGAAATTGAGTATTTTCTTTCAGTTGTCATATTGGAGAACTCTTGAGATACGACATTGTCTAAATTACATGCATATTCTAAAAAATGTTACTGAAAATATATTGGAAACTATTTTGAATATTGATGGGAAGACAAAAGATGATTTGTATGCTAGATTAGACCTAAAAGAATTGGGTTTGAAGGCAGAATTACATCCAATAGAGAAAGATGGTTATTATATCATGCCACAAGCTTGCTATACTTTAACGTTAGCTGAGCGAAGGAGAGTATGTCATTTCTTAGAGAATATTAAAGTTCCAGATGGTTATTCTTCTAACATAAGGAGATGTGTAAATTCTAAAGAAGGCAAGGTTTTAAGAATGAAGGCTCATGATTGTCATGTTTTCATCCAAGATCAACTTGCTCCAGCTTTTCGTGGCATTGTATGTAAAGAGGTTTATGATCCTCTAGTTGAATTGAGTTTATTTTTCAAAGAGTTGAGCTCTAAGACATTAAGTTTCGAAGTATTGGAAAGACTTGAGAGTAATATTCCTTTCATACTTTGCAAACTAGAGAAGATATTTCCTCCATCATTTTTCATAATCA
Source organism: Platanthera zijinensis (assembly GCA_039513925.1). Taxonomy (NCBI): domain Eukaryota; kingdom Viridiplantae; phylum Streptophyta; class Magnoliopsida; order Asparagales; family Orchidaceae; genus Platanthera; species Platanthera zijinensis. The sequence continues at coordinate 12,244,288 of CM077086.1, forward strand.
TGATGCATCTGCCAATTCATCTTGCATAGGAAGCCAAAATTGCTGGTCCGATTCATTATCGATGGATGTATCCAATTGAGATGTACAAATTATTTTTTATATGAATTTTTTTTGGCTTCAACATAATTTTTTCTAATCCTTGAATTTTGTCATATAGGTATTTGAGGACACTTAAATCATTTGTAAGAAATAAAGCACGCCCAGAAGGTTCAATGACAAATGGTTATCTAGTGCACGAGTGTTTGACATTTTGTTCAAGATACATTGGTAAAATTGAGATAGAGTTGAATCATCCAACAAGAAATGATGAAGGAAATGATGTACAAGTTTCAAGTCTATCCATTTTTCAAAATTCAGGGAGGCCACTAGATAAAGGAACTGAAAAGAATTTGACATATGAAGATTGGCATCGTGCTCAATTGTACATATTAAGAAATTGTCCAGAAGTGGAACCATTTATAAAGTAAGTCTGACAACTTTGCTCTCTAAATACATATTAATAAATTGTAATTCAAATATACCGCTGATCATTTTCATATATAGGAAACATATGACGGATCTTGCGCAAATATATTCTAAAGATGTTGGAAGAAGACACGAGTCAACCTTTGTTAGATGGTTTGAATTACAGGTGAAATAAATAGTGCAATATAATTTATCCTCTACCCTAGAGAGTTATTATTATTACTATTTAATTTACTTATCTGATAACATATTCATTTTTCAACAGTCATCTAAGTTACACTATGAAGGGGATCTAAGAGTTAACACCGAACTTTTACAGTTAGCACGTGGTCCAAGGAAAGGGGCGACACATTTTACTGGTTATATTATCAATGGCTTTAGGTTTCATACTTATGACCGTGAAATTAGGCGTAAGACCCAAAACAGTGGTATCATTGTAAAGGGGGATGAACAATCAGGCAACAAAGAATATTATGGTGTTTTAAAAGACATTCTTCAGTTAGATTATGGCGTTGGATACAAAATTGTACTCTTTAAATGTGAATGGTGGGATACATACCATGAAGAAGCAAGCAATGCAATGCAATGGCCTTAGATGGTATTATCTTTGAGGTTGGAGAGTTTTCGAGCTGAAAATCTACTCAATATGTTTTTTTATCCTGTTGGGCTATTATTGGAAGCTCTCAGCCATATGACTAAGATTTTGTTATGTTGACCCATGGAGCACCAGTAAAGGTAAGAAGACCAAGTGACTACAACCCTTCTCTTGCTGCAGCACTTGGCCCGAGCCAGCCCAACCCCAACCTTAATCTAGCTGTTGTTGGCTTACCACCTGGCTCAGCTGGAGGACTTGAAGGGCCAGATCGTGTTTTTGTCGGTGGGCTTCCATACTATTTCACGGAAGCACAGGTACGGGAGTTGCTGGAGTCTTTTGGTTCTCTGCGTGGTTTTGATCTCGTGAAAGATCGAGAAACTGGAAACTCGAAAGGTTATGCATTTTGCGTATACCAAGATTTTGTTGTTACAAACATAGCATGTGCATCACTTAATGGGATCAAAATGGGAGATAAAACTCTCACAGTTAGACGTGCAAACCAAGGTGTATCACAGCCTAGACCTGAGCAGGAAAGTGTATTGCTTCATGCGCAACAACAGGTAACGGCCGGAATAGTTGCGCGCGGGAGATGGGGAAGTTGGTTGCAGTCGCCCGGACGAGGAGAGAGAATACCCCGTTATCGGAGGGTAATAATGAGGAAGATGATGTAGCGCCGGGATTTTGAACGAATTCCGAAACCTCCTGGGAAAGAGAAAGCAGTAAAAGAAAAGTTTGCATTGCAGGTAACACATATAGACTTTCAAAATAAAATGCCAATACTATGAGTGGGAAGAAAATTCTTTATGTAGTATTTTGAGAAAGGAAACCTTTAACTAGACATTCAAGAAAAGTGGATAGAATGATTTGCAAGTGGATAGAATAATTTGCAAGTTTAGAGGCAAGTATTTATCTGCCAGTTTGCCTTCAGTCATAGGTTGTAGGTTTTTGTTGTTTAAAAATTTTTGCAGTGTCTATATTAATGATTGCATAAAAAATAAACTCATCTCCCCCTTCCTCCCTATTCAGGTTTTACCCCTATCTCTATGCACCGTTTGTTTCTGGACTCAAGGGACTGACCCAGTTAAATATAGAATTTAGACTCGGCGCTCCTTTTAAACCATATGACACAGTTGGCTCATTAGCTCTTGGTCATTATCATGATGATGACACAGTTGCGGTAGTTGTTATTGGAACAGGAACCAATGCCTGCTTTGTGGAACTTACAGAGACGATTATTAAGTCTCAAGGTCTCCTTACAAATTCTGGAGGCATGGTATATGGTTGTTTATTTATTTATTTTTCAAGTATATTTTTTTTGGTTCATCGGAATTTTCTTTCATGAATGACAAGCTCTCCTTTTTATTAATGGTTAGGTTGTTAACATGGAATGAGGGAGTTTTTGGTCATCTCATCTGCCAAGAACTCTTATGATATTGCTCTAGATGACGAGAGCCCCAATCGCAATTAACAGGCAAGCCTTCTGTATTGAAATTGATTATTGTCTATATTTAATTGAACAGATGCTATAAAGATGCCATTTTTTCCTTTACAGGGCTTTGAAAAAATGGTTTCAGGAATGTATTTGGGTGAGATAGTAAGAAGGGTGCTCTGTAGAATGTTGGGCTCAAGAAAGGGCCCTCTTTTGATGAAACAAGATTTCATTTTAGCCCCTCTTTGTTCTAAAAAGCTTTCAGTTGAATGAAATTGATATGTGAGAGCTCTTCTTAGTTATTTTCCTAGCAGAGCTGATATTTTAGTTGCTTTCCTAGCTAATTACTAGTTGGGTGTCATAAATCATTCGTAATATTTACATAGAACTTTTCTGTACCAAAATTTTATCAACAATGTTGATTGGTCATTGTCCTTGACTAATATTCTTAATTGTCTATCTTGGCGGAATTTTTTAATTGTTTTGATTTCTCATGTTTGTATTTTTCACACATTGATATTTTAATGGTTGTAAGCATGTGATCATATGCATCAATTAACTGTACAATAATTCATTGGTATGCGAATTTATGGCAATATCAGTATCATTCCGGTTTTTGCCACGCTGCGTGGTCCGGTTCAGGTATTATTCCATCATGATCAACATAATATTAGGTACCCTTTACATTTGCATAAAGATTTATTCAATGAAATGTATGTTAAAAATTTTAGATGAAGTTTTCAAACCAATTAAGCTCAATCTCACCATGCAATTCTAAGTTTAGCACATTTTTAGTATCTTATTCTTATTTAGAAATAATGTATATTTTAGTTCATGAAGCTCATTAAATTAAAACTCATGGTGCATGGAACAAGTCATATTATGTGACGAGCACCAAATTAAAACTCATGCATCGAGCTTATATTATGTGACGGTGTTTCATGCAAGATATTTTATTGAAGCGGAATCAGATATATACGGGCTTGTCCCCAAGTGGCCGGAAAAAAGGAAGAGCCCAAGAATGAGGCACCAAATTAAGGAGGCACCGAAGAAGGAAGAAGGCAAGAGAGACAAGCTCATGAAGAAGAAAGAATAATTTTCATGAACAAATTGTTTATTATAGTTTTTTTTTCATGTAATGAGTGTAATAAAGTTAAGTGTTCTATTACTATGTATTGAGGGGCTTGGGCTATCTCCCACCTTCTTTTTAGTATATTAATAAAAATATTTTTTCCGTTAAGATTCTCTTACAAAATAGATAATATTGCATTTATTATTGTATTTTATCTTATATATATTTGTATTCTATTTAATATCAAATAACTAAATTTATTTAAAATCGAATATGTGAACAATTATAAAATATTAGTGATATTTAGTGACTAAACAAGCAGTCACTATTGTAATGAACAATGAGTGACTAAATTAATTTAATCACAAAAGCTTTTTTTAGTGACAAAAACTTTGGTCACTATTGCATTAAATAACTAGTAACTAAATTAATTTGGTCACAGAAAATGCATTTTTTGTGACAAATAGAATAGTTACTAAAAATAATTAGCAACGAAGCCTCGTTTCGTCACTAAAAGTATACATTTAGTGACGAAAACTAGTTTGGTTACTAAATACATTTAGTAACGGCCATTTTGCAACAACCTTGTGACAGAATAATTTTAGTCACTAAATGTTTTTAGTGACCAATCCGCAAAATTTAGTGACCAAAAATTTAGTCACTAAAAGCCTATTTTCTTGTAGTGCGCCATATGCTAAAACTCACTCTATTTCCATTCACCATGTTTTTATGTTCTTAGATTTGAACATATTTTCATGCATTGTGTTGGCCGAAAATTATGGTTTGGTTATCGAAGTTATACTTGATTCTAGTTTTCATGGATTTTTTTTTTATTTTAGGGTCCCTTATAAAATTTTATAAGGCTTAGACTTCAATTTTTTGCATAATGTTCATATTTTTCATGAAATATGATCATGGGATTTCTATTGGAAGATTCGATATGGATGTGCTTAGAACTTGTCTTTTATTTGTTTCTTACTTTGATGATTATTCATCCCTTTCTCAGTGTTCTTACTGCAAAATGCTAGTTTTGGTGTGCTATAGTTGCTAGGTTAGTTCAATTCCAAAAACCAACGTATTTGTTTGTTCTGGTTTGCAAATAATAAAATTGTCTATGAATAACATAATTAAATCTCTTGAAATTGTGAATAGTAAAAATCTGTGAGTAGACAAATACGAACTGCAAATAACAATCGCCTTTTTTCACTTTGTATTTTATCCTAAAGTAACAAAATCCTTATAGGGAATTATGGAGCAATTTGAATATCTAATGCTAATATAAAAAATCCTTAAATATATTTAGATATTTTATACTATTAGGAGTAGATTATTATTTATAAAAAATAGTCATTTTCAAAGAACTTGTAGGGCTATTAAAAGAAAGACAAATGTAACCATCTGTATCTTGTTACAAAAATATTAAATATATTTATTTTAGGGCAATGTCTTGTACACCTAAAATTACTGTGTTTATATTAAAAATAATTTTATTTATAGCCCAAATTTATATATACATGTTAAAAAGAAAATTATAATTATAATTTTATATGAAATGCAGAATTAATTATTACCATTGAACTTCAATTGTACATATAAATTCATATATAGAAATCAATTTACATAAATTATAGGTTAGGAGCACATCTTGGATCTGTTTGGCACGACGGTGGTTGTTAGGGGTCGTGAACGTGATGGTTATTAATCGTCGTTCGTGAACGTCCGAACCCACCTAAGGAATTGCATGCACTTATATATTCAAAATTGATTTTTTTTCTTGATGGCGCTCATAACAAGTAGCATGTCAAATATATATTTTAGAGAAATTATATTTGCAAGCTCCAAATTGATAGTTACAGGATCTCGATAATTGTAGCCCTCATATCGATATTTGCAGTCTAACATGATATTTGCAGACCACTTAAAAAATAAAAAAAATTAAACTTTTTTCTTTTACGGTTAGAAAGTCCGTTAACATTAGAGTAGCAAATTTGTGAAATTATGTTATAAAGATAAAATTATGAGCCGAATTTCAAAAAAAAAATATTTAAGTAAATTACAAAATATAAGTTAGTAGTAACAAGTAATAAATAGCATTGACGATTCGTTGTCCCAAATTGATCACCAACCTGCACAAAATAATGAACAAAGTCTGAACTTAATTGTGTGGAATTGATTTTCTTCCAATCATCAATTTAGATGATATACAAACCAGTGAACATCTGATAAAAGTTTTGCACGTTGCAGTTGATTTTTGATTCTCATAGAACCCAAGAATAATAATGGATTGATGATACAACTGCAACTTACAAAAGAATTGATAAACAAAAATTAGATAGCATGTAAACACACTTATAATAATGTTTAATTATAGTAAATATGCATGCCTTTCATCATTCATGAATATTTGTTATATTAGGAATGTCTCACTGCTCCGTCATCTTGTCATCGGACAATTTTCACGCATTTTCAATAGAACAGAGTGATTGTCATCTACAAATTCAATGTAGATTGCCCTTCTAAATGTTGGTGGAGCAAAATGCAACAAAAGGAATATAAATGACTGCTCATATGAGCAATGAATAAATTGCACTCTGTAAAATGATACAACTGCTAGTCCCCTATCTGGCATTGATATCCACTTATCAACCTGGGTGGGAACATTATGACAATCTAGTGAGCTTAATAACTTCATTCTTCTTGTCATTCCAAAAACATTGTTGTATAAGTCCTCGTTCTACTTTAATTTTTCAGATAAATCAAGTCGGACTTATAACCAATTATCACTCATGTTCAAAGCAGTACTAATAACTCTATACTCGCAATGTACGTCCATCACTCATCACGTCAATGACATCAATGATATGTTTTGAGATGTTTGTCGACATTTGTTATCGCACACGTTCAAGAAATTATTTTTTTGTGCCCACCACCCGTCGCGCAGCTTTCTTAATATTTAACTTTATCGGTTCAATGCATAATCACTTATCATCTCATTGAAGTGCATGTTATACTCATTTTGAGTTTTTGCTTCAACAAGATGTTGTTATAAGCCCAAAAAAGTGTCGCAATTTTTTTTCCGTGGTGAAATATTTCTTGCAATGAGCCAATATATTTCTACCTATATGCACGCGACATAATAGATTTTTGGTCTAAAGGAAAACAATCTTGATGGTGTTCATTAATAATAACTCACGATCAGTAACAAAACAATTTAACAATACATTTTCATTAAACAGGCTTTTATAGCAGTCCAATTCACATCTATAACTCGTCTTTGTTTCAACTGGCAAGAATGCATAACTAGAGAAAAATATTTGTTGCGTAGAGGTGATACCAATAGTGCAAAAAAATGGTAGTCAAAAATGGTTTGTCTTATATTTACAATCCATCAAAAAAGTATTTGAGAACATATTGATTGATGCAACTGATGTTGAGTGAGCAAAATACAAACTCTTTAGTAGATTAGTACTTTCACTCATTACATTGAAACTGGTATATCCATATTTGTCAATACATGTGTACAAAAATTGAATTGGAGTACTTTCGGCCAATTCAGCTCTAAAAATATTTGCTTTTACATTGTAAATAGTCCTCATACTTGTAGTATTTGATAAATTTCTTTTTTTAATGTTGTAGTATTTTACGAGATTTAACTCATGCACTGCACATATCTTCAACTATCTTCTGCTCGTTTATGTGCAATCTTCCTGCATATGGATGTGCTTCTAAGTGAACCATCACATGATTATGAATACCGCATATGACCATAAGTTTTCATTCATTTAAGTCTTCTCTACGCCCTGTTAATGAAAATTTGCAATCACACATCTTAGAACTTGATTTCCTAAGATTCATCTTAATGAATTTTTTGGGATATTGACTCTTTTGTGCAATTCCATATCTATCACTGTCAAGAGTTACTCTAGGTTTCGCTCTTTTTTCGAGTTTGTCGACCATTAATATGATGACAATAAATTTCAAATCTCTACCAACATTTCTTGTCCATTCTATCAATGCTTTCTAGCTAGGAAAACTCAAATGTGTAACAAAATTCTAACTAACATCTTTTATCGTGTCTTGAGAAAAAATTTCATATGTCAACAACTTTTGTTTTTCACCACTCATTTCAATGTAGAAAAAATACAGTAAAATTTACAATGAATTTGATTTTTATGCAAATCAATTTGTTAAAACTGGAAACTGGCTTCTTGTGGAGTCCGAACCCTTGGGGAAGGGGTGACCACACACTTACTTTGCTTAGTAAGCTTTGTTGACCGAAGACTTAGAGCTCGAAACTAACCCAAGGCTCCAGCACGGAGGTCTCAACACACACCCGGAAGATCTTAGAGCGCTTCCCCTCCTTAGATTGTGGGCACCTCAGAAAGCGTTGTAAGACGTACAAGAGAGTAAGAGAATTGGAAAAGTCTGCCTTATGAGGTACCCCTTGGGTCTATTTATTGCTTTTGAAATGGGTCTGCAACAGCGCAACTCCGTTGTTCTGAACGGCTATATGCAACCAAAAGGAGGTCTGCTAACAGCGGAACTCCATTGTTCTGACGAGCTAAATGCAGACCTAATCACACTTGCAGATCAAATTATGTTTAACCACTTGATACCTACACCCCACTCATAGGGGGAATTGGGGCTAGCTCGCCAATCAACTGGGCGGATGCGGCCTGGCTCTCGCAACTCGCCTCTCTTTTTAGGCGAGCGCGAACCGGGCTCCTGCGACATGCCTGCCCCTCGCGCGGAGCCGGACCGGCGATCTCGGTCAGATGGTCACTGAGGCGAGCGTGAGCCGGGCTGGTCAAGCCAGCTCGCGCGGCTCGCTCGCCTGCCTGGCGGACCCAGAGGAGCTGTCCAAGCCAGAGAAACTGAGAAGAAATCTGGTTAAGTTCAGAAAGCATCAACAGGGCGAGCTTTCACTCAACGCCTCAGAACATGGCGTCGACAGGGCGAGCTTCACTCAACGCCTTAGAAGATGGCGTCTACGGAGTGAGCTCACTCAACGCCTTAGAAGACAGCGTCGATAGGGCGAGCTTCACTCAACGCCTTAGAAGATGTCGTCGACAGGGCGAGCTTCACTAAACGTCTTAGAAAATGGCGTCGACAGGACGAGCTTCACTCAACGCCTTAGAAGATGTCGTTGACAGGGCGAGCTTCACTCAACGCCTTAGAAGATGCATGGTGACCAAATCTGACCTGGCCCGCTCGTCCGTCTGTCTCGCCTGCCCTGGCGATCCCACTCAACGAACACTGAGTTGTACACTATTAATAATAAAACCTTAGATTGTCAATGAAAAATACCATTTTAACGTATAATAACAATGCTATAAAACCCTAATCATGAAATGGAATGAAACCCCTAAATCTTAGTATAAAGAAAACTTACATTGTGGATAATAGAAGGAAGATACAAGCAGGAATAGGAACCGGGATGGAGAAATGGAGGGTGAACGATGATGTCCGGCTATGTCCTTCAAAATAGAGGGAGAACGACGAAATCACCACGAACCAGACCAGCTAAATAGGTGGCGTCCGGCGAAATCCACCGTCGAAATCGCCGGCGGAGACAGTTGCAGGCACTGGATCGCAAGAAAGGGGGTGGCGGTATCGGGAAAATAGGGAGACGGGAGAAATGAAAGGGGGTGGCAATTAGAGGAATTTTTTACGTTATGTTATAATAGTTAGAGTTATTTTAGAGGCTGCAACTATTCATTTTAGGTCGACAATTATAAGCACCAGGTTCTGAAGTTTTTGTCATGAAAAGGGCCAAATATATTTATGAACTGTTCAAATTTTAAATCTTATAAACAAAAAATAATAAATATATTTAATACCTATCATAATGTTAGAATTTTAATAAAATTCTGAAAGAAAATATTGACATCATGCACATGTCAAAATTTCATCAAATTTCTAATATACCTGCCAAAATGCATTCCAGCATTTACAACCGTTTTTTATAACATTTTAAATTCCCAACTATTTCTTATTGCACAAAATCGAAGGCACGTAAACACCTGTTCATATAGTGGTGGTCCGGTGGAGACTTTTTATATTAAAAGAAATAATTACCCAAACCTCCCCTGTAAACTAGCATAATTAGTGAGAGCATCCCTCTTATTTTCAAAATTACAAAAAACTCCTCTTAAGTTTTCATTTCATTACCAAAATCTCCCCTTGTCTTTTCATTTCATTGCATCCATGAAGAAAAATACCCTCCTGAACACTGTTCACTGAGGGGGGTGTTTTTGTGCATGGATGTTGTGAAATTTAGGGTCTGTTTGGCGCAGCTCTGGCGGCTGGAAAATCTCTATTCCAGCCGCCAGAGCTGCTTTCAGTCTGTTTGGGACAACTCCCTGTGAAGAGATTTTCAAAAATCTGGAGCTGTTTTGCAGCTTTTCAGAAATCTCTCCCCCCCAGCTTCTGCTCCCGCAAAATAGCTTTCTCTCTCACATGTTTTGGAAATCTAATGGTTTCTTCAGTTGGAACATGCTCAGAGGCCGGACGGCCTTCCTCCGGCGATTCCGAGCCCCGGACGGCTTTCCTCCGGCGATTCCGAGCCCCCGACGTCCTTCCTCCGACGATTCCGAGCGCACTTCTGCACAGAACACCCAAACAGTCTGTAGTTTTTCAAAACTGCTCCCCAGAGATCTATTTTAAAACAGCTCTATCCGGACAGCAACTTTTCAATCCGCCAGAGCTGTCCCAAACAGACCCTTAAACTTCAGGGGAGATTTTTGTAATGAAATGAAAACTTTAGGAAAAATTTTTGTAATTTCGAAAATAAGAGAGGTACTGTCAGTAATCTAGCAAAGTTAGAGGGGAGGTCCCGGTAAATGGCCCTTAAAAGAAAAATATAGAAGAATTAGGTCCGTGAACCGTTTTTTTAAAAGATAATATTGTTCGCGAACGTGTGACTTCACCTAAGAAATTTCATTTTTTTTTCAAAACAATGACTCTGCTTGACATGATGTTTTTGCTCCGATAAATTTGGACAAAAATGTCATTATTATATAATATATGTTTGGAATGATCTTGATCATAACCGCCATCAAGAAAATAAACTAGTTTTAAACTAAAAGTGAACTTAGCTCCGTAAGTGAGATCGGGTGTTTACGAACCGCAATTCATAACCACACCATTTAGGATCTCTACCACCATGCCAACTATAGCCCAAGGCACTGTTTGACACAGTATTGGCGGTCATGAACATGAGGGTTAAATTGTCATTCCGTAATGCCCACCTAAGGAATTTCATCCATTTTTATGTTCAAGGTAATGATGTTTGTTATGTGATCCTTAACGAATGACATTTTAATCCATGCGTTTACGACCGCCACCACCGCGTCACAGGGGCGGATCCAGAGAGGAGTCTGAGGGACACTAGCACTCTCATTATTTTTCAAAATGATTAGCGTATTTGGATTTCTCTCGTCAAGGCAATAAATTTTGATTACTTATACGTCAAAAATGATGGTCAGATGAGAGAGAAACGACTCCGATAAAATTGAAACTTTCAAAAAAAAAAATTTAAAAAATTTGATGTCTAATCACCCGTATTAAATTTTTTAGAACTTAATAACGCATCAAAAAAAATTTATGTACACCGTCATTATCAATTTATACGTGTCCATTATTAATTTTTTAATCCGTCACTGCCGTGCCAAGCGTAAGTTTTAAGTTAAAACATCACCGTGATCGCACAGGCTTAGGCTCTGTTTGGGACAACTTATGCTGATCTATAATCTCTACTTAAAACGCAAAAGTTGTTTTATAGCTGTTTGTTTGTGCAGCTTATATAAAATCACTTATTTTAAAACAGATTATAAGTTGATTTTTTATAAGCTATCCGGGTCCAGCTTACGATTACTCATAAGCGCTTATTTCTTAAAAAAAGTCATATGAGTGATTTTTTCTCCGGATGTGATTTTTTCGTTTAGAAGCGAATTTTTCGCTCGGGCTCGAATTTTTCGCCCAGACTCGAATTTTTCGCCCGGGCGCAAATTTTTCGCCCGGGCGCGAATTTTTCGTCCGGGCGCATTTTTTCGTCCGGGCGCATTTGTTCGTCCGGGCGCATTTTTTTCGCCCGGTCGCGTTTTTTCGCCCGGGCGCGTTATTTTTTCGCCCGGGCACATTATTTTTTCGTCCGGGCGCGTTATTTTTTCATCCGGGCGCGTTATTTTTTCGCCCGGGCGCGTTATTTTTTCGCCCGGGCGCGTTATTTTTCGCCCGGGCGCGTTATTTTCGCCCGGGCGCGTTTTTTCGCCCGGGCGCATTTTTTTCGCCCGACCGCGTTTTTTCGCCCGGACGCGTTTTTTCGCCCGGACGCGTTTTTTCGCCCGTGCGCGATTTTTTCGCCCGGGCGCGATTAATTTGCCCGGGCGTGATTTTTTCGCCCGGGCGCAAATTTTTCGCCCGGACGCGATTTTTTCGCCCGGGCGCGATTTTTTCGCCCGAACGCGATTTTTTCGCCCGGAGGCGATTTTTTCGCCCGGAAGCGATTTTTTCGCACGAAAATGATTTTTTCACCCAGATGCGCTAAGAAGCGATTTTTTCGCTCGGACGCGTTTTTTTTTGCCTGGGAGTCTTTTTTTCGCTCGGGCATGATTTTTTCATCCGGACGCGTTTTTTCGTTTTTCTCCCGGCGAAAAAAGTGTTTCGGGTTGAAAAAATTTTGCTGGGGAAAAAATCACACCTGTGAGAAAAAATTGCGCCCGGGACAAAAAACACGGTCCGTCGAAAAAATCACGCTCGGGCGAAAAAAACGCGCCCCGACAAAAAAATGAGCCTCGGCGAAAAAAACGAGCCCGGACGAAAAAACCGCGACCGAGCGAAAAAAACCGCGATCGGGCGGGAAAAAACGCGCTCGAGCGAAAAAAACGCGCCCGAGCGAAAAAAACCGCGGTCGGGCGAAAAAAATTGCGCCCGCATAAAAAAAAAGCACCCGGTTGAAAAAAATCGAGCGGGCGAAAGAACGCGATCGAGCGAAAAAACGCAACCTGGCGAAAAAATCACACCCGGGCGAAAATAAACCAGCTTGGGCGAAAACAATCTTGACTGGACGAAAAAAATCGTGACGGGCGAAAAAACACGTCCGAGCGAAAAATCGCCCCAGGCAAAAAAATCGTGCACGGATAAAAAAAACGCGTACAAACAAACAAATCCTTATGAATGAATGAAATTTTAGATAAGCATTTTTGGACAAACTATCCAAACAGTCGACTGCTTATTCATCATTGATTATATAAAATCTCTATTCAACCATCAATTTTTAATTAGCGGCTTATTCATCATCCTAAGCTGTCCCAAACAGAGCTAAAATATAATAATTGCCAAAATTGCTTCTTTGCAGAGCCATCTTAAAATATTCACCAAAAATTCTTTTTTTCTCTTAAAAAGTACAATTGCAATAATTTTACCAAATAAAAAATTGATTTTTTGTGCAAACATTTAAACCACAAGTACAAAAGGGCAACCGCACACCTGCAATTATACTCATGACAAAGGGCATTATAAGGGAAGAGGATACCCACTGAGTGCAATCCAGAGGGCTGAAAATGCCCACAGAAAGGCAGACAATCAGAGGAAAGGAACATCATTTCTAGGGCAGTGGCTGGTCCCCCCCTAAGAATAGTTAAAGCAAGCTGCTAGGGTTTGTAGAGTGGAACAGCTTAGTAGCTACCAGGAAAAGCCTGCATGGAAGGTCACCAAGAATAATGAATAATGGAGGAACAGAGCATAGAAACCTTTACAACATCATGAGCTTTTCAGGTCATGGAAGAAATCATCACACCTACCAATCATGGTTTCCTACAGCCACTCAATCAAGAGTTTAAAAAAATGTTTAATATTGTTATGAGAATCTTTTTTTAGCTCAGAAAAAATGCACTTTGGATCATTTACATTTTACATACAATTTCCAATTCAATTTTGACTTTAAGTGACCCAAATGGATGCAAATTGAATTATTTTTTGATAAAAATGAACATGATCACATTTAACATGATTCCATGTGAAAATTTGCATAAGTGTTTAAGGCTCCGTGTGCAACGGCGGTGGCTGTCATGAACGTGGTAGTTGTGAACTATCGTTCGTGAACGTCCGACCTCACCTAAGTAACTTCATCCACTTTTATGATCAAAACTAGTTTTATTTTCTTGGTGGTGGCTGTAACAATTGCCATATCAAAGATACATTCTATGACATTGGTGTTTTTGTCCACTCACCTAAGTAAAAACATCGCCTCAAACGGAGCTTAAGGGCCTGTTTGGGGGGACTTATTTTCACCGGTCAGGCGGTAACGACCGCATGAATCGGATCATAATTAAGGTCCGATTCATGCGGTCGTAACCGCCTGACCGGTGAGAATAAGTCCCCCCAAACGAAGCCTAAGTAAGATTGACTAGCGTTTTCAAATAGAATAATTGTTATGAAATACCGGCAGTAGCGAACTGCAGCATAGAGGCAAGCAAACCTTGGACAAGTTAGGAAACTAAATAGAAATTTTCAGGATCCAAATGATACAGAAAAAACATGAGGAAATAGACATGACAGATTCAAACTTCAGTCCTTCAATTATTAAGAGGACTTTGTTTGCATGAATTGTTCAGATGCCGATTCCGATTTTTGTTTTTCTCCATGACTCCTGGAGCTGTGAGAAAACAGATAAAGATCTTTAGAAACCATCTAACTGAAAGAGTTCATAGTTTTTTAAAGAACAAAATGAGCAAAAGCAAAAGCATTTTTCCCAAGAGCTCATTTGGTTGAGGCAGAAATAAAAAATTTTCTTAGAAAATGATGTTTTTGTCACTATTCATGCTATAAAATTGAAATCATCGCTTTGAGATACTTTTAAAGAAGGGGATTGTTAACCGCAGACCGAATATGGCTATTCGCAGATTATTACTATTCGCAGACCCAAAGACTATTAAATTTGTTATTCGCAGAAATTATTGTTATTCGCAGACCAACATTAAAAGTAAAAAAATAGGGTCAAGATGTGCACCAGCACCACAAGTACCACCAAAATTGGAGCCTACATAAAAGTATACATAACCTGCATCAAAAAATATGAAGCACTGACACCACAAGTGCACAAAAAATATCAAGTCTATCAGAAGAAGAAGAAGAAGAAAGTACCAGGAGCACGGTTAGGGCAAAATTAAGATTCAGAGCAGCGATCAGCGGCAGAGGCGGGCATTTCCTGGGAGATAGATCTACTAGACGGGGCCGGAGAGAAAAGAGCACACTGCCTTCGTCGCCGCGCTTCCCCGTTACATGCTCGGAAATGCCCTAACTCCTGGAGCCTTAAGCTAGGTCCGCCCTTGCACACAGCGGCGAGCGGCGAGGCGATCGACTCTTCTTCGCCGGCGAGCGGGGCGAGCGGCAGATGGCGAGCGGAGCGATCGGCGGATAGCCATTCGGTCTGCGAATAAAAAAAAAAGGAACCCAAAAAAAACGTTTTTTTCGGTCTGCGAATAGCCATTCGCGGTCTGCGAATAACAATCCCCTTAAAGAATGGAGTTAAGCAAATGAGTCTGAAGCTAGGAGGATACTAGTTGAGTAGTTTATTTCTTGTTTATTAGAATTTACAATGAATTCCATCTGAAAACAATTGGAATAAACCGGTTGCAGGTGAAGGAGTCGTACATGATTGTGATTTTTTCCCCGAACTTGGGGTTTTTCCACGTTAAATTCCTGTGTTTTGTTCTGCATTGCATTTTTCTGTGTTGTTTTTGCACTCATTTTTCCCAACACCACTAACCCTGAATCAATTGATTGTTGTGGAAGCATGTGGGATTGCATTCTGTTAATTATAAGCCTCGAATCTTAACCCAAAGACGATGATTGACCCTGATCGAACTTTTTTTGAGAGTTATGAAGGATAATTTATAAATATACGGAATGTTATATAAACTCGGTTGACGTTGTAGGATATGAATCATTTTGAAATTCGGAAATCAGCCCAATTTCTGTAACCTACTCTATTTTTGATCTAATGAAAAACCGGCTGCTGCTCGTGAGCGTGTAGACTATATTGGCAAGATCCACATAAATTTCATCTGTGGTGTAATTTTTTGTTTGTTTTTTCTTTCTTCTCTCATTTCCGCTATACATTCCCTCGCGTGCAAGTCTTTGACCTCCAACATGTAAATCTCTTTATAATGGAAATATCAGGAGTGACCATTTGTGTTAACCTTCTCTAATAATACATTACTACCTAAACATCAAACCAATCCCGAAATTAATTGCCCAAAACTAAAAGAAAAAACTGGGGACAATCTGAAGAAGAAACAACAGCATATTCTAAATGTCTCCTGCTACACCCACACAAAGAAATCAGGTGGAGAGCTTTAAATAAGAGATGTTGGAGCCTAAAAATTCACAGCAGTGCCACTCAGCATTGAATAAATTTCCCAAATTTCACACAGGAGCGAGCATTAATAATTGCTTTAAATTAGTAGCTAGAGATGCATTAATACTAAGGCTGAGGTCCATCCAGATATAGTACAGGAAGAAAACATAATAAGGCATTCATCATTCTTCTACATCAACGATACATTATCCCAACTATACGGGATCGGCCGAACTTATTGTTTAAGAGCATGAGGCATACCAAGTCCGATTGCATCGGAGCCCTTCATGATTCGCAGCCTTCTGCAGGAATCAATGAACATCCTGAAATTTCCATAAAATGGTAAAAATGAATGACCAGTTGAGCATACAGTGGCCATTAATGGCATGAGGAAGAGGCACAATCAAAACTTCATGGCATGAGGAACAAGAACTTACTCCCATGGAACATCACCCACAAGCATCCAGTCACCATCCCTGTCTTCGTACGTGAGCACATACTCGGAACCATTGAGAAGATCGGCCACACGGCCTTCGTTTGTAGCATCTTTATTTTCTTTTGAAGCACACTGGCCTGAGAAATGACAAACTACAGAGGCAATTAAACTCATTGTGATAGTACAAAATAAAAACATGCAGAGATATCCGAACTCATCGGTGCTGATCTCAATCTTGGCCTGCCTCGTGTTGAGCAGTGAACGCAAGGAGAGAGCATGTTTCCTATTGTACACAAACAAACAACAAAAGCAATAATTTACCACCAACTAGGCAATAGCTAACGCAAACCAAAGCCTACATAATCATGTATCCCCAAATTGAAAAAATAAACATGTTGAATGCTTTAAAACATGTTGAAAGGAGATAGTTTTCTTCTCCGTCATCCGACCACCGTTTTTGATGTATAAATAGTCAAAATTCATTACCTCGACGAGAGAAATCCAAATACACTAAATATTTTGAAAAATAATGGGGGTCCAGTGTCCCTAGGGCCCCCCTCCCTCTCGATCCGCCCCTGGGTCACTGGTGAAAATAAGTCCCTCCAAACAGAGCCTAAGTAACTTCATTCATTTTGATGTTCAAAACTAGTTTTTTTATTGGTGGTTGTCATAACCATTGTCATGTAAAACACACCGGAGCAAACTCACCAAGCAAAAAAAAAAACTAGTTTTTTTTCTTGATGAGGACGTTTTTGTCTAAACTATAACGAGAGCAAAAACACCACGCCAAAGGGATCCTTAATTGGCATGACCGTTGCATTCATTGTAGCAATATGACAGGTGCAAGTGTGCAGCTAAATGTCAGAATAATCAAATACGTGTTTTGTTTTTTGCAGGACAATGTATTTAACTGGGCATAGATGAAAATGTAGGAGTAGAAACAGAGCTCACCAACATTGAATCCACTAAACATCTTCTCAAGAGCTGAAGAAAGCTCTTTGTATTTGCAGTAAGTTTTCAGGTCAACCTTCCTCAAGTAAGGGGCTCCGTCCATGCTAACCTTGACATAGAGGCAACCGCCATCTGCATCCTCTTTGTTCTTCGAAGGGTTTATGGCCATGCTGTTCTTCCTGTAGCTGCGGATCGGCGGCCAACCGACCACCTGCGCCCTGAAAGAGTATTCCCAAAGGCTTTAAGAACTCTTCACTAATCTGTATAATGTATCTAAAGAAATTGAAAGAAAAAAATGTTTGGAAATTGATTTGAAGGAATGAGAGAAGAAAAAGAATTTCATAGCATAATTCGAATCCTAAAGAATGTCGCAAAATATTGAAAAGAAAGAAACCAAATTTGAAGCTTCGGAACTTACTTTGCGGCAGGAGGCCCCTGAGTTTTCTTCTCTGGCGCCGGTGTGGTCTTCCCGGTCACAGCATTTACACCGCCATCAGACAGCCATCCAGCTCCGCCGCCGCCGCCACGCCTAGGCGAGAACAAGGCGCCGCCTTTCTCCATTTCAACATCGGATCCACCGCTCCCTGAGAAAGCCCACTTGCCGTTTCCATCGATGGCGTCTGAGAACCCCCTCTTGGCACCAAAAGCGAAATTTTTGGGTGGCTGTCGGCAGAGATTGAGCCCCACCTTCTCCTTGCGCTCCGGCGACTCAGAACCCGGGAGCCCTAGCCGCAGCTCCGTCTCCCGAAAGTTAATCCCATTGCCGCCGACGAGCTTGTCGGAGGAGCTCTCGTGGGGAGAAGAAATCTCCGCCAAGCCTATGTAGTCCTGCTCCTGCGGAGGTGCCATCATACTCTCTGCGAAATTTTAGCAAACATGAAGCGCGAATCTATAATCAAAAAAGTAGGGACGAAAAGAAAGGAAGGGGAGAAATCTTTTGTGCTGGGCTTAGTTGGTGGAGAAGCTTTCATTTAATTTAATACCCCCATTTCTCTGTTCTGTTATATTTATAGCTCAAGCTTTTCACTTCAACTCTCCTCTCTTTCGTCTTTCCCCTGCTCTCTTTTACTAAAAAAAAAAATTATTCTTTTTCCCAATTCAAAATTTAAAATTAGAACCATGGAAAAATACTAATTGAGAATGTGCAAAATCTATACTAATATGAATTTAGTCGAATAAAGATAAAATATTTGGTTTATTAATAAATGAGTGATATTCGCTGTAGTATCTCAATTCTAAATCGCCATTTTCGATAATGTCATGATGTCACAGTACTCCTACAGCTCACAGACTTATAGGTGACGCCTCGTCTCTCATCTCTCAATTTTTCATTCTAATTTTTAATGTCATGTTTATTTGAGAACTTAATTTGATTTGGAGAACTTAATTTGATTTGGAGAACTTAATTTGGTTTTTTTTTAAATGCATAATTATGTTGATGAATATTATAATTTAAATTATTTTAAAGTTAATAAATTAATTTGATGTCATTAAATTAAAAATAATATTGAAAATTATCAATTTTCACCAAAATAGAATTTCCTCTTTTAATATTGTATATATATATATTGTGTATATAGATATTTAATAACATAATTTGGTGTAATAGGTGATGTGGGTCGCCCGGTCTTTTCTCGGTCCGGAGAAATCGGACCGCCTTAGATCGGAATTGGATCGGGCGCGCAAATAGTTAAAATGAATCGCAATAAATGACAAAAAGTATTTTTTACGTGGAAAACCCGAAAATGGTGAAAAACCACTTGGTTGGAACTGTGCCGAGCAAAAATTCACTAGTTTCTCGGAGTTTTACAGAGTTTGATTTGATCTCGTAGGGCGACAGACCGCTACTCCGTTACATGTGCAGAAAATGAGGGAAAACGATTAAGTACTCGAAGCCTCGGTGGAAGCTAAGAGCTCCGGCCTTCGAATGTTGCTGAGCTCATGGAACCTGGGTGGGAGAGTCCCGAATTCTCTAAGTTCACGGAACTTCGAAAGGAAGCGCTCTTGTTGATGCGGAGCTTTGATGAGAGCGCTCTCGCGAAGGAGGCTAACGTGACTTGGAGGGTGCTGGGGCTTGAGCCCAAGGAGGAGAGCGGAGAGAATTTCTGGGCGGAGAATCGACCTAAGCACAAGAGCGGAGAGAATTCCTGAGCGGAAAATCAGCATCTGGAGTTGTCTGTCCTCAAATGAAGGCATGTGGGCTTATTTATAGTTTTTTGGAGGGTTATGGCGATAATTGTGTTTGTGAGTGATTTGTGTTAGAGAACGGTGTTGCTTCGTTTTGATCACATAGATCATCATTTTTACCAGAATGACGAGAGTGTCCCCCTTCCCTCCGGGCAGTTCGGGCGGCCCGAGCAAGGTGTCTGGAGGCGGTGGCCGAAGGTGGCCAGAGGCGAAGGAGGCAGTCGGGACGGCGAGGGACTCCGGCGGCAGAGGCGGCCCATGCGAGCACGCACGGGGCGCGGTCATGCGGGCTGGCGTGTCGTGTGCGCATTGCCGTGGCAGCGCTGCTGCGTGCGGGCAGTCGCGCACGGGCTGCTGCACGCAGTGCTGGTCGTGTGTGGGGATGTGGTAGTGCTGTCGCGCGCGGGACTGCCGCGCGCGAAGCCGTCGCAGCATGTTGTGTGCGGTGTTGGCCACGCGCAGGTTGCCGCGCGCGGTGCTGCGGCAGTGCTGTCGTGCTCGAGCTGCCGTGCGTAGGCCGCTTCACACACAGTGCTGCGGCAGTGCTGCCGCGCGTAGGCTGTTGCGCGGGCGGTGTCGCAACAGTGCTGCTGCGTGCGGGCCGTCGTGCGTAGGATGTCGTGTGCGTGGGGCTGCGACAACGCCGTTACGCGCGGGTGGCCGCATGTAGGGCCTGTGAAAGTATCTAGTTGTCAATCTAAATCATCTGAAGGGGGGTGAATAGGTGAATCTCGTGGCTTATAGCGGAATAAAAATCTAGTAAAAATACAGCGCACAAAAAAAGAGAATAAGCACAACACAGACACAATGATTTATAGTGGTTCGCCAAAATGGGTACGTCTATTATCCCGTCTCGCCTATCTAGCACTTCGGGCTAGATTCGGCTACATAACCGAAACTCAGATTAATATTAATCTTACAACTCGGAATCTTCTACTCCTACAAATTCGGAGAACAACTTCCCTTACACTCGGCCCTTCAACAAGGATTTACAAAAACTCGGAAGCAACAACTTCCTACAAGGTATAAAAAGATTTATACAAATAAATAGATTGTAAACTATTTTCTTAAAACTCTTCGGAGTTTTTCTTCAGATATGAAAAACAACCCTTCTTTTTTGCTTGAAAGCTTTGACTCAAATCTTGATGAAGAAGCATAGGATTGCTTGAAGATCGATCTGAACTAAGCGTCGAATGAATATCTGGAAGTATTCTGAAAGACTTTGACAATAGGAGATCAATCGAAGATTTTATTTTAGGAGGAATCACTGATCGGAAGGGTTGTCGGCGACAGAGATCTTCGTGAAAACGATTTTGAATTTCTCGATCGTTTATGGCAATTTGCAATTAGATCACGATTAGGTTATTCTGAAATAATAATTGACTATTTATAAACGATTTCTCACTAACAGCTCGATTTCGAACTTAGTTATACCGTCCACAGGTCATGTACATGGAGGAAACTCTAATTTTGGAAAGTCGTCAAGCCGAGAACAAAAACAGAAAGAAAATTCGCTTAAGTCCAAATTCGTCGAGACATCATGTGAACTCTCCAGACCACTCGACGAACCAGTCGAAACAACTTGGGAGAGAATTTGCGTGAGAAGTTTGGACTTTACGAGACCTTTTGACGAATTAGCTGAAAACTCACGAGAGTACTCGACGAATGTACTTGAATACTCGACGAATTTTACTTGAACTGGCTAACACTAAATTTCTCTAGAGTATTAAGGTAGTTCACTTGACTTCTCGAGAGGACTCAACGAATTTCATGAGTACTCACGTAAGTACTCGACGAATTTACTTTAGTACTCGATGAATTTTACTTAGCCGTGCTGGACAGCAGTTCTCAGTGATCTCTCAAATACTCTTAAGATCACTCGACAAATTCTATGAGTGCTTACGTGAGTTCTCGACGAATTTAACGAGACCTCACGAGATCACTCGACGAATTTGCCCTGGCCAAATTGTGCAACTTCTGAACAACTTCCTTTGTGATGCTAGATGAAGTACATCCCATTAGAGAGATTATATATGGGTCAACACGATGTTCTATATAATGAGAGATTACATTGCACATAACTGTGTTTGAATACCCATTGTAAATGGTAATGGTTTGTACTTGACAATAAAGACATGCACTACACACAACTAAAACTAACATCAAATACAACCTCAGTTCAACTTAGTTCAAAGGACACTTCTTCAAATCAAGGCTATTATGTATACAATATCCAACAATCTCCTCCTATTTGATGAAGCAAGAACCATATATTCTAAGCTAAATTACACAGACAAAAAAGTAAAGAAACATATGGCATAAAAAAATATGAATTCAAAACAACAAGAGATTAACAAAACATTAATATTTATATAAAAGTTTCTTGTGGGCATTATAAGACATTCACAATATAGTAGAATATAAGGAAATGATAGTCTCAAGAATGGTCCTTTCCCTTATTCTTCTTATGTTGTCTGTCAAAATATGCATAGGGCTTGGGATAATATTTTGGTGGAGGAGGAGGAGCATCAGGATCGTCTCTTTCATGTTTTCTGAAATGAAGCCTCCTCTTCAAATTTGACATTTTATGCTTGTCTTATTCCTTTTTGTTGTAGTATAGCTTTGGCTCTTCATTTTTCAAGTCAACTATGATGAATGTGTTCAAAATAATACATTTGGAGATAGGACTCCATACTTAAGCATATTCTTCGTTTTCTCTATTAGGATCAGATTTTCTTGTTGATGGACTTTCCCCATATCTTCTTCTCTTTTGAGGAGGTCTGGAAGAGTCTTCAAGGATCTCTACCTCTTCCTCAACAACATCAGACCATACTTGAGTATATTCTTCTGGAGATGCATACTCTTCACCTTCAGGATATTGCTCATAATACTCTGGACCCTCGGCATGTATCTCTCCACATTCAACAGGTTGTTCTCCCTCAAAAGGTGGAGCTTAAACTCTTCCCATAAGCTCTTCACGCAGCCACTTGATATTCTGATAATTCTAGACATTTGCACTGTGCATTCTGTTGCGCACGTCTCGATTCAGCTCACTCATTCTTCTATGTAATTTTTTCTTCCCCTTTCTGGCTTCTGCAATAAGGGTTTGGGTAATATCCTCCTTGTATATTCTCATTTGCCTGTCAATATGATGCATGCTCGCATCATGTGAATGTATCATAGCATCATGTGATTTAGATAGGTGAACGACCTCATTGTAAACCTGACCAATGCTCTTGATTGAATGGTATATAACCTTACCTCCTTGAGACAACCATTCAGTCAAAGAGGTCTTCAACTTATCCATATTATGATTGACCTGAGCCAGTCCATCATTTAGATCTTTTTCAACTTCAGCCACTTTGTCAAAAACTTGTTTCAGTGAGAAATCAAAGTGTTCTTTTTTGCTTTACCAGCATTGCTTTTATAGACTTTAACAAGGAACTTTCTGAAGGAGGGGCACTCTCACCCTGAGACATGGAAGCTACAAGATTGTCAACATTAGTTTTAACACTACTAGAATTAGCTCCCCTTGAGTGGTCCTTGAGCAAGAGTGGTTCTTGGGCAAGAGGCTTTACCACAGCCTCTCTGACTTATTCAGAAAGCACTACCAAATCCTCCCCTCAACAAAAGCTCTTTCAACATTGAGGTCCTCTTGGAGCGATTCTTTAACTAAGGTCTCTCCCGCAGACTCAGCAGGAAATTCTGCCAAATCTGAGACTCCACCATGTGTCGATCCCAAAAAAGCTTGTATTGTTGTCTGAACAGCTGACTCTTCAGAAATCTGAACATCGGGTACTTGAGATTGAATTTCAGTTTGCACGGGAGGAATTTCAGAGTGTACGGGTGGAACAACAACAACATCTACAGGTAGACTCTCCTCCTCAGCAGTTGCACCAACAGTCTCAGTTGCTTCACGGGGGGTGGGGGGGGTGAAGGCACATCTTTCTCCATGACTGTAGTGTGAGGTCTATCCTGCAATCCAGAACCTTCACCCATATCTCTCTTTGCCTGAATGGTTGTCTATCTTTTTTAGGTGATGAATTTGCATACCAGTGGACATATCAAATTGATTCTTGTCCAGCTGGTTGAGATAGAGAGTGATAATTCTTCCAAAATTTGGGGTTGAGAAGCATGTCTTAATCCTGTCAAAAAGAACTGTCCCCCAATCCATTCTCTTTCTACAAATCACTACTGCATATCTTCTGATTAGGGCTGAGCATATTATTCGAAACTCGAAAGTCGCTCGAAAATCGTTCGAAAATTGAGCCGAATCGGAATCGGTTAAAATTGATTCGACTCAATTTGAGTCGATTCAATTTGACTCAAATCTGGTTTCGAGTCGATTTCGAGCCAGCCCTGAATCGCTCGAAAAATGATTCGAATCAACTCGAATTAATTAAAAAAATTATGTATTTATTAATATATTCTTATTTTAAGATTAAAAATAACAAAATTTAATACTAAATAAAAAAATGAAGGTTTTAAGTGTTTTATTTGCTAAATTTATTGGTTGCCCAATTTAATTTTGAACAAACTAGGAATAAAACGAAAAATTGCTCAATTTCGAGCCGACCCGATTTGATTTCGAGCCGACTCAATTTGATTTCGAGACGACTTGGAATCGAGTTATTTCGAGTCGAGCCGACTCGACTCGAAATCAATTTCGATTTCAAGTCGATTTCGAGCCGAGTTCGAGTCGAAAATTTTGATTTCGAGCCGAGCCAAAATCGCTCAAACTCAACTCGATATCAGCCCTACTTCTGATACATAGTCATGAGGCCCTGTCTTGTACAAGAATACCTTCCTAATTGTACAACCCGTATTCGTCGAGGAGGGGGCCCACCACAGCCAGGTCAGTAGAAGTCAAGGTCAACCAGTCAAGACAGAAGTCACAGTCAGCGCGCAAGACCGCAAAAGGCCTGAGTGAGTATGATGAGCTCCCCTCGCATACTCGCCGGGCAGGCGACTAGGTGAGATTCTCGCCCAGCCCGTACGAGTTCCCCTAGGAAGTCGCCTAGTCGCCAGGGGGTGGGGTATAAATATGACCCCCCCTCTCCTTGGTTTTCTCTATAAATAGGACCCCAGAGGTACGAGGAAAGGGACTTGAGATCCTCTGCAGGATACTCGCGAGTTCACCTTTTCAGATACTAGTCGAGTCTTTAGATTCCTTTTTCTTAGAAGACCAGGTCGCAATCTTGCGACTAAGTCATCAGTTAGTCTCCCTCGTACTTAGTTCGGTCATTCTTAGTTGAGAAGGGGTTGTTCCTTTCGAGCATCCGGGTACGTGGTGGGTCCTTCCTGTCGCAACATCTGGGGTCCTGTTTCCTCTAGTTCTTCATCCTAGTCATCATAGCCGTCTGGTCTTACCTCTAAACCGGTAACCTTATACGGCCTTGATCCGAATTCTAAGGTTGGGATTTTCCTGGCTTCAACACTTGGTGCGGTGAGCGTGGATCGCAGCCAAGGAGGAAAGTTTGGTGGTTTAGTAAGATGGCCAATGATGGCGAGCGTGGAGAGTTGGTCGGCAACTCGGCGGGAGTTGGTGATCTCGCGCGAGGTGGTGAGTTTGTGACAGTTGCTGCATTTGAGGAGTTCGCGAAGAAGATTGAGAAGACCATCCTCGCTTGGTTTTCTCATCGCCCCGACGTCACGGTGACCTCCACCCGTCGCGTGACACCGCTGGATGATGAAGCGCCACCGAGGCAAGCTGGGAAGGAGCCCGCTTGGGCAAGAGAGGAGCGACCGATGCAATCGCGACATCATCCGGCGGGCAGCCAAGGGGTCCGCTTTCGGGATCCTATGTCGCTGGCGAGATACCGTGATACTCGCCAGTGGAGTGAGTATGATATCTCTAGCGAGGATGAAACTCGCCACCATCAGGGAGGGAGGAGCCCCTTCTGTGATGAGATCCTTGCCGCCCCCATCCCCGAAGGCTTTAGAGAGCCCGTTCTCACCTACTATTCCTGCAGAGATGACCCGGTCAGAAATCTTCAGTGGTTTGAAGACGTCGTCTCCATCCGCAACATGTCCGACGCGTTCAAGTGCCGGTTCTTCTCCATCACCCTCAAGGGCAACACAAGAGACTGGTTTCACCAACTGCCAGCAGGTTCCGTCTACTGTTTCTCCTACCTCCATCGGGGCCTCATGGCGTGGTTCGCGACATCAAAGAAGAGGAAGAAGGAGGCCACGACCCTCAGGAAGAAGGAGGCCACGACCCTCTTCAAAATTATTCAAGGGCAGCACGAGAGTTTGAGCCACTACATCGACCGCTTCCAGGAAGAAATATTGGAGGTAGAGGAGGTAAACAACTTCACCCTAATGGTAACCCTGAAGTTTGGTCTGAAGCAGGGCCTCTTCAGCATGGATATCGGGTCAAATCCCCCAAGATCCTTCGAGGAGATGGTGGAGAGGGCGAATACTTTCGTCCAAGGAGAGGAGAAAAACAAAGAGTTCTTGGCGCGACTAAATGGAGACGAATCATGGGGAAGGGAGAGAGTGGGACCTTCAGAAGAGAAGGCTAGGAGGTCCTCGAAGATGTGATACACCCGAAATAGATGTATATTTACGCAAGTGCACGTGCCGGATCAAGTAATATAAAGTGAAAAGTAATCGTTCCCTCGAGGAGGTGATTGACCTAGTGATCACAATTACTAGCTCTTCTTGTTCTCTAAATTCAAGACGATAATTAAGGTGAATTTCTAGATTTATTTAGAGAAATACTCTTGAGACAAAAACTAAAATACGCGGACAAGAAAATATTGTTATCCAAGTTTTAGGGAAGCAATCTTGCATGTTAGTTTTCCTTACCTATTGCAGTGATTTTTTATAGAAAAAGCTTTCATGAGTTGTTTGACTTCTATCTTGCAAGGATTTAAAAGCGGATCTCTTTATCCCTCGATTTCCGAGATCCGGTCACCCAAATTCCCCCAGTTATCTCTAACTTGGGTGAAAAGAAAGTAACGAAAAGCGCAAAAATCCACTACGCTAACTCAAGAGGAAATCTCTTTCTCTCTCGAAGTTATATTGGAAATTAGGTTACACTTACACCGCTCCTCTCTCGATTCTCGCAGTGCAGTAAAAAGATGAAATTTTGACTAAAGAAATACGTGACTCCTCTCTCGAATCTCGCCACGTAATATAAAGGATTCAACCCTAGACTAGCATAACTCCTCTCTCGAATCTCGCCATGCTAACTAAAAGATGAATACTTACTCAAAACATCCACAAATAGAGAACACAATTCCAATAAAGATAGAAAATCAAACAATCATTAAGTCAAAACTTTGAATCAAGTCATCACAACAAGTAAGGTATTCATAACACACAAGATCTAAGAAATTAGTTCATTGTGGAGAGATGAAAGCAAATTAGATGGATCTTACTAGACATGCTTTAGAAAATTCAAAAGTTTCAGGAAATAATTCACACGGATGTGAAAGATCCGTTGCTCTTGACGATCCGGAGTAGTCTTCTTCTTCTTGCCTAGGGTTTTTCGCCCAAGATCGTTCTCCTCCTCCAAAAGCTCTCCTCTCTATATATGTCTAGAACTCCCCTCTTTTCCCTTCCTTTTGTCCTTTAAAAACGCCTCCAGATATGCCAAGGGATGCCTCCTTCCATATTTGAAAAGATAACAAAATTCGAATTTCAAACTCTAAAACCCGCCCAGGAGACGTTGCAACCTTCATTTTTGGGGTGTTGCAACCTTTTTCCAGATTTTGATATTTTGGCAGATTTCTGTCCATGAGCCAATTCCTTTTGCACCACTAGTAAACATACAATGAAAAGAGACCAAATTAGCCTTAAATTAGATAATCAAACAATTACTTTCATTTCTATAGTTTTTTATGTTTATTCGTGTCGGATATGCCGAGTAATATGTCAGAAAACATGTCTAGATAACTTTTTTTGGGAAGTTATCACACCCCCACACTTGAACCTTTGCTAGTCCCGAGCAAAGAGAAATAATTATTTCTAATGGGTGTCTGATAATTATCACACTCCAAATCAGAACAATCCTATCTTAACCTGCATTAGTCCAAGATACTCAAGAAGTTCGCTTTACTCAACTGATAAGCTTGATTATCATTAAAAGTTCAAAACATCACAAATCCATTAGCTCAATAAAAGATAAAGCATACTAATGAATTTTGTGTAGTGTGTGCGACTTCTTCCAGATTATTTACTCTCCCGTACTTTTTCATTGAACATCCTCAATAATTCAAAAGGGTAAGAATAAGCTAAGTCATTACGCTATCCTTGATAAGAATTAGCAGCATACGAGAGCATAGGTTTAGCTTTGGCTTGGTTGGCAATTCATAAATAGGCTTAAATAGTGGCATGGTAATTCCCTACTTAATAATCTTAATCTTTCACCATATTACGAGGTTCAATCCTTAAGCCTTGAATATATAAACATATTGCGCCTATAGTTGGGATCATTCCAAGTATGTAATTGCCTACCCAGGCCACATATCACTATGACAAAAGTTTTGATTATTTCCTTTCTCTTTTTTTATATGGTCACAGTTGGGATCATTCTAGATAGGCGTGTACATACTTAGGCCGCATATCACTATGACAATTCACAATTTTTTTATATATAAATGCTGAATTAGAACACCCATAAATGGCTAGTGGATTAAGATAAAACTAGTGAAATATAGGGAATTTGGTCATTCAGTAGTGGGTAGCAAAATGATACAGAACCAATCAAAGAGTCTCACGAAAGTTCAAAATGGTCTAGCTACTAAAACATTATCTTGACTCACATTATTACTTAGTTCTTGCTCACCCCATTTCCTAATTTTAAAAATAAACATCAAAAGTTTTTAGAGAAGTAAACGAAAACTGGAGAAGGATGTGCATGAATCAAATGCCTTAGAGTGTTTTATCAAAAAAAATCTTGCTAATTTCAAATTCAAAATCTGAACACCTAGGATTCTCTAACCGTACCAATTAATTATCATTGAACTTCAAGAATAACTTATCACTAAGTACGGTCAATATACAAAATATTACAAATACGAGTGATCAAATTATCTTCCACCACAATTGTAGGGGCGATGTTAGCCAACACCCTCACACTTAAGGGCTTGCTAGGCCCTAGCAAGGTTAATGTGCTATATAAAAAATAATATTCTTGCAATACTGCTCAGCCAGTGCATGAATTAAATAAAAGTGAAATTGAAACAGTAAAAACTCTCCTGATAAGGAAATGATTTCCTCTGAGTCTCTTGAGTTTCTTTAATGTGCTCCCCATGTGCTCTGATGATCTACAGTACTCCGTACCATATTGATTGCCAAACTTTTATTTTGGCTATGACAGAAGAGAACAAAATATGGAGGCAATCTAATAAAGTTCGTAACTGCATGAATTAGTAACAACAATGAACCAGAATAACTTAATCGCCTTCATATTCATGTCATAACTGTCAATTATAGCAATAGCCTAAATCATGTTATATCAATTTGAACATAAGAGCAGAGTAATAAGGTAAATTAAATTTAGGCTTTTCAAAATATCTAGCAACTTAATGAGTCTAAATAAACACGCAAGATCATATCATATCATGTGAGCAGTGCAGAGTAACTATTCACCATGCAGTTAAGCAAAATAGTTCAAAATAAGGTCATCCAGAGCAAAACAGAAAAAAAATAGTATCCATCAACCATTAGTACAGTCATCCAAAAACAAATAAGTCAAAAAGGATCTAATCAGATCCCCCCTCATCGTCTTCTTCGGGTTCATCCATTTATTGATCCCCCTCACCTTCTGGCTCCACCTCTTTTTCCTGATTCCTTTCTTCCTCCTGATCCTTGTCTTCTTCATCGAATTCGGTTGGGTAGAGAGTGCTTCTATCAGCCACTAGCAACTCTCCCTTGTTGTTGAACTGCCACTGATATCGAAACGGCTCTTCATCCACCTGCAACTTTGCTCTCTTCAAGAGACTATCAATCTTCCTCTCCATAATATCCAGTCGGGAACTGAAGTAGCAGTGTTGGCATCTCAAGTATACCTTTATGTACTCAATACTATCCATAGCTTCATGAAATGTGACCCCTGCCCCAGATGGCACTGCTACTTTCTCCCGCTTTCTGGTCGATGACGCTGAATATTGACTTCCTATTCTTTTGTGAGGTGTCTTAAAACCGCTGTCCATCTCAGTCCCTACTTTAATATTCACCTCCACAACCTGTCCAGTTATCGGCCTCCGTACTTGGGTAATCAAATCTTCAGCACTGCAGGCTACCCCCGCCTTCCTACAAAGCTCCGTGATCAATATTGGGAACCATAGCAACTTGGCCTTGTCCTCCCGGATTTTCATCTTCAAATGGTTGCTAATTATCGCTCCCACATTAATCTTATGCCCCTTCAAAATGTGATATATCAGCTCTGCCCTGTCCAAAGTGATGTTGTTCAGGTGGCGGGTAGGCATAACAGTAGCATTTATGAAAAGAAGCCACACTTTAGCTTCCCTGGACAGTGATGTGGATTTCAGCGCCTTCATCGACCTCTTTGACCATTCCAGGTCTGGTGAATTGCAGATCGCAGCTGCCAGTTCATCCGATGTAATTTTATAGTTCAGACTCTCCAATTCTTCATCAGCACCTACTCCGTACAGCTCATTGATTACATTGGAAGATATGTTGATCAGCCTCCCTCGTACCGTCACTACCTCATCCTCCATTTGTTTAGCATTTGCGTAAGATTCGTATACCGAGGATAGAATGGCCTCCGACCGGTGATGGCAGAACGTCTCCCAGTGCAACTCATGCATTTGGAGCACGTAGGGAAGGCTCCACGCTCGCTTCTCCATCAGGAATCCCCTTTCATAAATCACTGGTAACATCTTTAGATTCTCAAATCTAGATGCGGCAGCTTCGCTAACAAACCGCAACGCTCTCTTTGCTATCGATTTCCCTTTCCTTTTTGTTGACATTTCTACATTATGGTTTTAGCAAGATCAGGAACTCCTCACCCTCACACATTCGAAACTCAGGCATGGAGATGAGAACTGAAATAAGAATGGTGCTAGGCGCTTTCAAAAATTACCTGATCGGGCTTGAGATGCTACGGTAGGAAAGGGTCCGGCGAAGTTGCACTCGTCGTCAGGTCGCGAAATGGTGATGGGCTCGCTGGGAATCAACTCCTAGCAGTTCGCCGCCACTCACGCCGCCGATTACGCCCCGCAGAACTCGCCGAATCCGCCGACGCCTCCGTGCTCGCGAACTAGGGCAGGAAACGGCATCGTTTCGATTTTCTTCCCCTTCCTTCCTCTTTTTTTTAATATATTTTAGCGTGTCCAATTAAGAAGAAGCCCGGTTCAAGTGAACCGGGGCCACATGGCGCACTCTGTATGGATCCCTCCAGCCGGTTCAGCGCCGGATTGATCGCCTATTCCTCGATACTGGCCGAAACTAAGGTGTTGCAACCATTTATTTTTGCTGTAGTTGCAACACCCGCGTGGTTTACACTCTCCAAACAGAAAGAAAGGTGTTGCAACCATTTATTTCTGCTGTCGTTGCAACACCCACGCGGTTTACACTCTCCAAACAGAAATCTGGACGTTGCGTCAAAGTAAATTTTTCAGCACTGCAACTACCACAACTGCTCCTACCAATTTTCCCGTCAGCAATTGAATTCATTCCTCCACCACTACTCTCCTAATCAAAACCAAAGAAAAACATGAAGAAAAACTACTAAATTCAAACAATAAATTAAACATAAAGCGATGGGTTGCCTCCCACCTAGCGCCTAAGTTAATCGTCTCGGCAAGACGGCTCTCCTAGTACTCGTCAATGAAATTTTATGACCATCGCATCGCGCTGGTCACCACCCTCATAATAAATTTTTAATCGCTGTCCATTTACCTTGAAAGTTGATCTGTCATTCTCATTACATATTATTACTACACCATGTGGGAACACCTCAATAACTCGGAATGGTCCAGACCATCTCGATTTCAGCTTTCCAGAAATAATCGAAGGCGTGAATTATACAAAAGCACAAGTTGTCCGCTTCTAAATTCTCTCTTCTGCAGTCTCAAATCGTGCCATTTTTTAATCCGTTCTTTATAAAGCTTCGTGTTCTCATAAGCATTAAATCTAAGCTCTTCTAACTCATTCAAGTGTAGAAGCCTTTTTTTACCCGCTTCTTTAAAGTAAAAGTTAAGTCTCTTGATCGCCCAAAAAGCTCTATGCTCCAATTCTACCGGTAAATGACAGCCTTTTCCATACACCATCCTAAAGGGAGTCACACCTATGGACGTTTTGTAAGCAGTCCTATAGGCCCATAATGCGTCATTTAATTTGAATGCCCAATCCTTCCTGGTTGTACTCATTGTCTTCTCTAAGATGGACTTAATCTCTCTATTGGAGACTTCGGCTAATCCATTGGTTTGCGGATGATATGCTAGGGCCATCTTATGTGTTACACCATATTTTTTTAAAAGTAATTTAAATTGTGTATTACAAAAATGTGAGCCCCCATCACTAATTATCTCTCTAGGCGTGCTGAATCTCGTAAATATATTTGCTTTTATAAACTTGAGTATAACCTTGGCATCGTTTTTTTGTGTGGCAATGGCCTCTACCCATTTTGACACATAGTCTATTGTCAATAATATGTAGAAATTTCCTCCTGAATTCACAAACGGCCCCATAAAATCTATGCCCCAAACATCAAATACCTCTACTTCTAGAATATTGGTCATAGACATACTTGCCCCTCGATGAATATTGCCCGTCTTTTGGCATCTATCACATGCCTTGATAAACAAGTGAGCATCCTTAAATAGTGTTGGCCAATAGAAACCAGCCTCTAGTACCTTCATAGCAGTTCGTTCTCCCATAAAGTGCCCTCCGTAAGGAGATGCATGACACTTTTCTAGGATATCACAAACTTCCATCTCAGGTATGCACCTACGAATGGCTTGGTCAGCGCATATCCTAAATACATAGGGGCGTCCCAAAGATAAAATTTGGTCTGATAAAGAAATATTTTCTTCTGCTGATAATTTAAATCTGATGGCAAAATGTTACTCACAATGAAATTTACGATGTCAGCATACCATGGGGTATTCCCCTCCGATACTGCCAACAGACTCTCATCAGGAAAATTCTCCCTAATCTCAATGTCTACATTCTTCTCATACTCAGACTCTAGACGTGATAGGTGGTCTGCTACAGGATTCTCCGCCCCCTTACGATCTTTAATCTCCAAATCAAACTCCTGCAAGAGGAGTACCCACCTAATCAATCTAGGTTTAGCATCCTTTTTCTCTATCAAAAAACGTATAGCAGCATGGTCCGTATAAACTATCACCTTAGACAATATTAAATAGGAGCGGAATTTGTCAAAAGCAAAAAACAACTGCTAATAGTTCCTTCTCAAGAGTGGTGTAGTTTATTTGTGCGTCGATCAGTGTCTTGCTAGCATAGTAGATTGTGTGGAAGACCTTATCGTGCACTTGTCCTAAGACCGCGCCCACAGCAAAATTGCTTGCGTCACACATAATGGTCAATGGTAGAGACCAATCAGGTGCAATAATAATCGGTGAAGAAACTAGACTTTGCTTTAATGTATGAAAGGTGGCTAAACACTCCTCGTCCAAATTAAAGTGGGAATCTTTCTCTAACAACTGGCTTAGCGGCTTAGATATTTTAGAAAAATCTTTAATGAAACGACGGTAAAAGCCTGCCTTGCCCAGAAAACTACGCACTCCCTTAACATTAGTCGGTGGGGGAAATTTTTCTATAACCTCAGTCTTCGCTCGGTCTACTTCCAAACCCTTCTTGGACACCTTGTGTCCCAGAACAATTCCTTCTTTGACCATGAAGTGACATTTTTCCCAGTTTAAAATTAAGTTGGCTTGAATGCATTTGTTCAAAACTTTCTTTAGCACTTCTAAACATTCATCAAACGATCTCCCAAACACTGAAAAATCATCCATAAAGATCTCGATCCCCTCATCAATTTGTTCAGTAAAGATAGCGATCATGCAGCGCTGAAATGTGGCAGGAGTGTTGCATAATCCAAAGGGCATTTTCCTAAATGCAAATGTTCCAAAAGGACAGGTGAAGGTTGTCTTCTCCTGATCCTCGGGAGCTACCATGATTTGATTATACCCCGAGTAACCATCTAGAAAACAGAAATACTCATTTCCTGCTAGCCTATCAAGAACCTGATCAAGGAATGGGAGTGGGAAATGATCTTTCCTAGTCGCTTTGTTCAACTTTCGGTAATCCATACAAATCCTCCAGCCAGTTACCGTTCTAGTGGGAATCAACTCGTTGCTCTCATTTCTAACAACCGTAATACCCCCCTTCTTTGGCACACACTGAACAGGACTTACCCATCGACTATCGGAGATAGGATATATAATACCCGCATCCAGCCATTTGATTATCTCCTTCTTGACCACTTCTTTCATGGGTGGGCTAAGTCTTCGTTGGGGCTCTATTGACTCTTTTGACTCTTCCTCTAGAAGGATTTTATGCATGCAAATTGAAGGACTTATCCCTCTAATGTCGGCAATGGTCCAGCCTAATGCTCTCTTGTTCTCACAAAGAACCGCAATCAATTTATCTTCATTCTCTTTTACTAAAGATGCATCAATAATAACCGGTAATGTGTTGTCCTCACCTAGAAAAACATACTTTAGGTTTTCGGGTAGCGGTTTCAATTCAAGCATAGGTGGCTCTACAATAGACGAATTCATGATTTCTGACTCTCTTGACCTGCTTATTAACTCAAACGCGTTAGCATTTGGTAAATGCTCAAAAGTACATAACGCTTCCTCAATTTCCTTTGATTCTTGATCCTCTTCTATTTCTTCATTTGTTAAAGCACTAAGAATTTTGTGCTCCCAATTATTTTCATTATGCATCATCCATATAGGTGCATTTACCTCCGATATAGAGAAACACTCCTCTTTATCATCCGGAAATCTCATGGCTTTGAGGATGTTGAATGTCACATTCTCATCATTAACTCTCATCGTAAGCTCACCCTTCTGAACATCAATGAGTGTTCTTCCGGTGGCCAAGAATGGTCTACCAAGAATGATGGGGACATCCTTGTCCTCATCCATATCAAGTACTACAAAATCAACGGGGAAAATGAATTTCTCCACTTTAACCAACACGTCTTCTACAATTCCCTTAGGAAATGCAAGAGACCTATCGGCCAACTGTAGAGTAAGAGATGTAGGTGTAATCTCCCCTAGACCCAACTTCTTATAGATAGATAATGGCATCAGGTTGATGCTCGCTCCAAGGTCACATAACGCTCTCCCAACAAACTTCACTCCAATAGAACAAGGAATTGTGAAACTACCGGGATCCTTAAGCTTGGATGGCAGCTTGTTCTGCAATATAGCACTATACTCCTCATTCAACGCCACTATCTCCTTATTAACAAATTTTCTCTTCTTTGCCAAGATATCCTTCATAAACTTAACATAACTAGGCATTTGCTCAAGGGCCTCGGCAAATGGGATGTTTATAGTTAGCTTTTTGAAAATATCCATAAACTTCTGGAATTGTATGTCAAGTTTGGATTTAGCCAGTCTAGATGGAAATGGGAGTGGTGGGTAGATTACGTCTTTCTTTTGGTTTAATTTCTCTTTTTGCTTCTCTCCCACCTCCTTCTCTAATGTGCTCGACTCACTCGGCATCTTACTCGCCTTCTCTTCCCTAGCTTTCTCAAGCAACCCCTCTCCACTTGGAATCTATACACCACTCCGTAAGGCAATAGCTTTGCATTGATTATTATGATTTTCTTTTGTTGGATTTAGTGTGATATCAGAAGGTAGAGTTCCAATGGGTCTTTGACTTAATGAATTTGCAAGTTGACCCATAGTTGTTTCTAGTGATCTTAATGAAGATTCTATTCCTCCCATTCTTGAGTCATACTTTTGGAACATGCCTAAGATAAACTCATCTAATATCTTCCTTTGGTTTAATTGTTAGGGTTGAGAGTTATTATTGATAGGAGGGTGGTTCATATTTTGATTGAACCCTGGTGGGTGATTCGCCCCTTGATTGTTTTTCCAGGAGAAATTGGGGTGATTTCGCCACTCGGGGTGATAATGATTGGCAAATCCAGGTGGAATGTGCCTTTGTGCTCCTCCCACATAATTTGCTTCTTCAGAAATTTTATTTAATTGCTCCACCGTCAATGGAGCACTAGATGAAGGCTGTGATAATGAATCTAATCTCTTATTAATTAGGTTGAATTGTGATGCTATTTGAGCGGCCAAGGAAGTGATTTGGTCCACTTGGTGGATACCAACCGTATTGTTGTTCCCTTGACGCTCATAGGCTTGATAGTTATTTGCAGTGAGATCTTCGAGGATTGCATACGCATCCTCGGGATACTTCTTAAGTAACGATCCTCCAGCAGCCCCGTCTACTAAGATCATGGTTGCAGTTTGCAACCCATTATAGAAGGTAGAAACCTGCTAATGTAGGGCTACCTATGGTGGGGACACTTTCTCAGCAGCTCCTTAAAATGCTCCCAAGCGCCGTATAGTGTCTCTCTGTTTCCCTGTGTGAATGTACTTATATCTTTTATTAGCTTTGCAGTCTTCGAAGGAGGAAAGTATTTATGTAAGAATTTTTCGACTAGTTGCGTCCAAGTTGTGATACAATCATCAGGTAAAGAATCTAGCCAATCCTTAGCCCTCCCTTCTAGTGAGAACGGAAACAGTCGTAACATAATTGCATCATCGGATGCCTCGTTACATTTAAACA
Organism: Platanthera zijinensis; assembly: GCA_039513925.1. Lineage (NCBI taxonomy): Eukaryota > Viridiplantae > Streptophyta > Magnoliopsida > Asparagales > Orchidaceae > Platanthera > Platanthera zijinensis. The sequence goes on from CM077086.1 coordinate 12,280,542, forward strand.
TATCACAGATGGCTAAGAAAGTTTTTAAATGAGAATTTGCATCCTCATGATTGAGACCCCCAAACTTATTGTATTGAACTTGTTGCATGATTAGTGGGTCCATTTTAAAGTTATTTGTTGCAATTGCCAGACGAACAATGCTGAAATGCAAACCCCCACCTAGAGGTGTATTATAGTCGTAGCATGTCATGCGAGGTGCATTAGGTTGAACATTTTCTTCAACATGCTCCTCATTATCATCAATGTTATTTTGCACATGATTATCCATCGCAGGATGAATAATGTTAACGGTCCTAAAGTCTCTCCTTTTTTGTCTATAGGTACGCTCAATTTCAGAATTCAAAGGCAATAATTCTACTTGCCTATACCTGGACATACACTGCACAGGGTTTCAAATAAACTTGATTCAAACAAACAAACAAAGACTTGATCTCTAAGTACTAGGGATTCACTAATATTATGAAAATAATTAACACTAACTCAGAAGCACCTCCCCGGCAACGGCGCCAAAAACTTGATACGCCCGAAATAGATGTATATTTACGCAAGTGCACGTGCCGGATCAAGTAATATAAAGTGAGAAGTGATCGTTCCCTCGAGGAGGTGATTGACCTAGTGATCACAATTATTAGCTCTTCTCGTTCTCTAAATTCAAGACGATAATTAAGGTGAATTTCTAGATTTATTTAGAGAAATACTCTTAAGACAAAAACTAAAATGCGCGGACAAGAAAATATTGTTATCCAAGTTTTAGGGAAGCAATCTTGCATATTAGTTTCCCTTACCTATTGCGATGATTTTTTATAGAAAAAACTTTCATGAGTTGTTTGACTTCTATCTTGCAAGGATTTAAAAGCGGATCTCTTTATCCCTCGATTTCCGAGATCCGGTCACCCAAATTCCCCCAGTTATCTCTAATTTGGGTGGAAAGAAAGTAACGAAAAGCGCTCAAATCCACTACGCTAACTCAAGAGGAAATCTCTTTCTCTCTCGAAGTTATATTGGAAATTAGGTTACACTTACACCGCTCCTCTCTCGATTCTCGCAGTGCAGTAAAAAATGAAATTTTGACTAAAGAAATACATCACTCCTCTCTCGAATCTCGCCACGTAATATAAAGGATTCAACCCTAGACTAGCATAACTCCTCTCTCGAATCTCGTCGTGCTAACTAGAAGATGAATACTTACTCAAAACATCCACAAATAGAGAACACAATTCCAATAAAGATAGAAAATCAAACAATCATTAAGTCAAAACTTTGAATCAAGTCATCACAACAAGTAAGGTACTCACAACACACAAGATCTAAGAAATTAGTTCATAGCGAAGAGATGAAAGCAAATTAGATGGATCTTACTAGACATGCTTTAGAAAATTCAAAAATTTCAAGAAATAATTCACACGGATGTGCAAGATCCGTTGCTCTTGACGATCCGGAGTAGTCTTCTTCTTCTTGCCTAGGGTTTTTCGCCCAAGGTCGTTCTTCTCCTCCAAAAGCTCTCCTCTCTATGTCTAGAACTCCCCTCTTTTTCCTTCCTTTTGTCTTTTAAAAATGCCTCCAGATATGCCAAGGGATGCCTCCTTTCATATTTTAAAAGATAGCAAAATTCGAATTTCAAACTCTAAAAACCGCCCAGGAGACGTTGCAACCTTCATTTTTGGGGTGTTGCAACCTTTTTCCAGATTTTAATATTTTGGCAGATTTCCGTCCATAAGCCTATTCCTCTTGCACCACTAGTAAACATGCAATGAAAAGAGATCAAATTAGCTTTGAATTAGATAATCAAACAATTACTTTCATTTCTATAGCTTTTTTGTGTTTATTCGTGTCGGATATGCCGAGTAATATATCAGAAAACATGTCTAGATAACTTATTTTGGGAAGTTTTCAAGAGGCAGGTCAAAAGGAGGAAGGAGGAGCTGAGATGAAGAGAAGAGAAGAGGAAGATGGAAGAGCCTATGAGGGTGGTAGAGAGGAAGCAGGAGAGGCCTCATAGGAAGGAAGAGAGGAGGCCCGCAGAGGCTCCGACAAGGAGAGGGGAAGAGAGGTAATTCCAGTACCCCGAGAATCGCCCCTAGTGGAGGCCGCCAGTGAGACCACATTTCCAACAGGAGAGGAGGAATGACAACCGGCAGGAGAAAGGCCGAAGAGGAGGAAGAAGAGAGGCGATAGCTATTGCTCGTCAAGGCAACAAGCGTCGCAGGCTGGAGCAGCGGGCTAGGTGTCAGGAAGCGGTGATTCCCCTTTACTGTGACATCCATCGAGTAGAGGGGCATGAGACGTTGACTTGCCCGGAGTTCTGGGAAGCAAGGAAGAGATTAGAAGCAGGGGTAGCAGAGAGGGAGCAGCCGAGGCAAGAGGCCCCTGTGGGGCAGGTAGCATTCCCGTTGATGCACGAAATGCGACACCGCCCAGTTAACGGGTTGTTCGATCTCACAAGCTAGGTGATTGCGGGGATAGAGGAGAGGTATGAGAGACTGCCGGGCAGCTGGTTACTCTGAGTCGCACATGAAGATAGAGAAAATAGAAGAGAGGGCCGCTAACAGCGGCAACAGCAGACTTCGCCCGTCGCGGTCTGAATACCTCTCTTGCGACGGGCTTTCCTTTGATTAGAAATGAAGTTACAGCTTGAGGCTGCACCTTTACATGGAAAGCAGAATAAAGGGTACAAGGGGGGAAGCTGGCGGCTAAGGAGAGGAGAAGGCCAGAGGCCGCGCGGACTGATCAGGGAGGTTGGAAGACCGCGCGGTTAGCCGATCAAGGAGGTCGCTGGACTTAGCCGGGCGGACTGCTTGATCGAGCTGAGAGAAGGAAGCTGGGAGAAGGCCGCGCGTATTGGGAACTCGAGTCCGCAGGGACTGACGACGAGATCTGGATGCCTCTTCCGTGTACGCGTGTCCCCTGAATAAGAGGTCTGGGGGCCAATTTATAGGCCCGATAAGGTAACGGTCTTGGTAACGTCACCACCGGTGAGGTGGTGAGCTGAGCGAGTACAAACATGGAGTCCGTAGAGTCCGCACCAGGTCGCGCGGTCTGGGAATTAGAGCTGGAGATGGCTGCTGCTAGGCGAGCTCGCGCTGGGTTGTGCGAGTACAAACACTGAGTCCGCAGAGTCCGCACAGGGCTGCACGGTCTGGGACTGCCTGGAGCTGGCCTTGCTATTGGCGGACTGGGACGAGTCCGCCCCTGCTGCTGAACGAGCTCGCGCTGGGCTGTGCGAGCTGAGGAGGAATCCGCCCGCTGCTAGGTAGAAACGGACACCGGGAAGTTGGAGGGCTAGCCGGCGGACTGCAGAACGAGTCCGCCCAGCCCGCGGGGGAGAGGAGGCAGATCGCTGACTGCCGAGCTGGGCTTCATCAGGCGGACTGCGCAACGAGCCCGCTTATCTCGCGGCGGACAGGTTAAGCAGGCTGCCTGCTGGAGGATTGTCGTCATTGCTCGGCGACAAGGACTACCGACCTGGCAGACCGGAATCTCGATCACGTCTGTTGGCGAGAGCCGCTGTTGACTGGTGGCTCCGGGGGTTGGCGACCTGGCTGACTGACCTGCGAGGTCGGCAGAACGCACGATCAGCTGATATTGAGTCCGCCTACAGCCCGCGGACAAGAGGGCTGGTCGCCGCCTCTGGTTTAGCATTTAGCGTGCGGTCTGGACGGATAGGAATTTGAGCCCGCCACTTGGTTGAGTAGTCCACACCTGAGGGGAAAAAGGAGCCACTAGACGGTTAACGGAACTAGCCGTGCGGCCTGCAGGGACGGACTGAGGAAGCAGTCTGCAGCCCCTGCAGAACGAGCGGCTGCTGCGCGACCTGGGCGGTCAGACAGGGGAGACCGCCCTAGCCACGCGGACTGAGCGGACTGAGAAGTCAGTCCGCCCACCCTTTGAAGGGAAGGCTGACAGGCTGCGACCTCCTGGAGCAGGTCGCGACTTGCGAGCTGGCTTCCTTAGGAGGGATCGCCGATTTCTGGGTTAACAATTCCAAGCTCCGGCAAGGAGGAGGAATGAAGACCGTATCAATCTGGGAGGTCGCGGAGAGGTGATCCACGGCCCAGGAGGTGGGCACGTCGGGCTGATCAACGGAGGAGTCGGGCTCGGAGCTTCCCGCAAAGGAAGTCTCCATCAAATCTACAAGAAGAGCGTCGCTTCGAAGTCACAAAATCCGCCACCGCTAGAAGAGATCACCTTCTCAGAGGAGGACATGTTGGGGAATGAGAACCCTTTCCATGACGCCCTAGTTATTCAAGTTGCCATCGAAGACTTCACCGTCGACTGAATCCTCGCAGATAACGGTAGCTCGATGAACGCCATATTCAAGAGAACTTTCATCAGGCTTCAGGTAGAAGCATCTCGGGTCCAGGCTGTAGAAGGACCTCTCTTTGGCTTCTCAGGCGAGAAGAAAGACGTGGAAAGGGCAGTGGAGCTTCTGGTCACTCTCGGCGGGACTTCGATCCGATGCCGCTTTGTCATCGTCGATGCGCTAAGCGGATACAACGCCATCTTCTGGCGACCCCTCATCAACTATTTCAAGGCCGTTCGGTCGTATTATCACCAGTGCCTAAAGTACTGCCGAGGGGATGTCCAGATCAGGATCAGGGGAGATCCCAAGGCCTCTAGGGAGTGCTACCTGAATAGCGTCAGTACCATCAGCTGGATGGGGGACGCGGAGAGATTGGAGGAGCTGCTGGAAAAATAGAAGGGGCTGTGTGTTGTCGAGGAGGTGGAAGAGGTGGAAGTGATCTCCCGGAGAGGAGAGCCTGGTCTGCTGAAGGTTGGAGGATCCCTGTCGCTGGAAGGAAAGATAGAGATGTCCGCCTGCCTGTAAGACAATGTCGACATTTTCACTTGGAGCGCCGCCGAGATGCCCGGGGTTGACGCCATTGTTGTCTGCCATCGCCTCAACCTGGATCCAGCTATGGCTCCCATTCGTCAAAAGCAGAGAAAGATCGTTGTTGTGCTAGCTGGACCGATCAGGGAGGAGGTGGAGAAGCTGCTGCGAGTAGGTTTTGTTTCGGAGATCCAGTATCCAGGCTGGGTCTCCAATGTTGTAATGGTGAAAAAGCCCGAAGGGGGCTGGCGTCTATGTATTGACTTTTCCATGTTGAATAAAGCTTGCTCGAAGGATTTCTACCCTTTGCCTCAAATCGACGCGCTGGTTGATTCCATCATCGGGTTTCCTGTGATGAGTTTTCTTGATGCTTTTTCAGGGTATCACCAGATCCGGATGCATCCCCCTGACTTCCTCTCCTTCATAACCAGTGATGGTTGTTATAACTACAAGATGATTCCCTTCGGGCTCAAGAATGCGGGCGCAACTTACCAGTGAATGATGGATCATATCTTCAAAGAACAGAAGGGGCGAAACCTGGAAGTCTATGTAGACGATCTCCTTGTCAAAAGCAAGAGCGTTGCGGAGCATATAGCGAATCTAGTGGATACCTTTGCCACCCTAAGGAAGTACAAGATGCGACTCAACCCGGGCAAGTGCGTTTTCGGCACAGGAAGAGAGAAGTTTTTAGGTCACCTCCTCACTCCCAGGGGGTGGAACCTAACCCGGACAAGGTCAAGGCCATTCTGGAAATGGCATCCCTAAGAGATCCCAAGGAGGTCCAAAGGCTGACGGGGAAGCTGGTGGTCCTTAGTCGTTTTTTATCCAAGGCAAGAGAGAAGTGCTCTCCATTCTTCAAGACTCTTCGGGGGAATCAGAAGTTTGAATGGACCACGGAGTGCGAGGAGGCCTTCGGGAAGCTCAAACAACAGCTAACCCAAGCTCCTCTCCTTCAAGGCCCGCAAGGAGATGAGGACCTCCTACTCTATCTGGGAGTAGGAGCGGAGGCGGTTAGCTCGGTGCTGGTCCGAAAATAAGGCAAGAAGCAGCTCCCTATCTACTATGTGAGTAGAGTGCTGCGGCAGGCGGAAGCCTGATATCCTATTTTGGAGAAGTTAGTATTTGCTCTGGTGGTTTTGGCTCGGAGGCTCCATCCTTATTTTCAAGCTCATTCCATCAAGGTCGTTTCCGATCACCCTCTACGTAGTATCCTGGATGGGGTGGAGCATTCTGGCAGGTTGGCGAAGTGGGCGGTGAGCTTAGCGAGTTCGACATTTCTTACTCTCCAAGGGTAGCGATCAAGGCGCTGATAGTAGCAGACTTCCTGGCCGGATTCTCGGCCGAGGTGGAAGGAGACGAAGACACTTCCAGCCCAGTCTCTTGGAAGATGTTCGTGGACGGGGCTTCAGGCAGGTATTCTGTGGGAGCCGGAGTCGTGCTGGTTGATACGCCTGAAATAAGTGTGCGTATTACACGCAAGTGCACGTACCGGTTCAAGTAATAAAGAGTGAATAAAGATCGTTTCCACTAAGAGGTACTAGATTTAGTGCTTGCAAGTACCAGTTATGCATGTTCTCTAAATCCAGATGAATCGAGATGGTGATTTTAAGGTGTTAAAAACTGTAAAGACAACTACTAATTAAAATTAACTATGGATGCTAGAGAAAATATTTGTGCTACCAGTTACGAGAGGTAATCTTGTACCGTGATTTCCTAAGTCTAGTGTGATGAACTTATAAATGTGACCTTGTGAAAATGTGTGGTGAAATGCCTTGCAACGATTTTAAAATAGAGATCTGTATCTCTCGATATCGGAAATCCCTAGCCCACTATTTCCCCTTGGGTGAAATAGGAAACCGAATGAAGAACGAAAATCAAAGTATTTAATATCAAGAGGAAATCTCTTTCTCTCTTCAAATACTATATCGAATCTATGATACACACACGCAACTCCTCTCTCGATTTATGAAGTATAGTAAAAAGACGAAACCTTGACCATAAGTTTCATAATAAAAGATTATAAACTCAATAAAGAACATTCATCAAACATTCACAAAGATAAAATTAGAGAATAGTCATCACACACAACTTAGTACTCTCACAATACAAGATTGGAGGAATTAGTTCATAACGATGGAAGAAAACTGCGAAACGATTGGAGAGATCTTACAATACATGATACATTTAACGATTAAACGTTGCAGGATTCCCCTTCCGAAGTCGCTCACTCGATCAGCCTGAGGATCCGTCATCTTCCTTGCTCTAGCCTCCTTCTTCAATGAAGGATTTTTCACAAACCCTAGATGAAGAGCTTTTGATTTCCTCCTCTCCTCTCTCTTAGAATGCCTTCGAATGTATGATTTGGTGGAGATTTTACCTCTTAAAAACGTAGCCACCCCTTTGGAAAGAAGCACCTTTCCATATTTGAAATTGGAGCCAACTTTGAATTTCAAAATCTGAAATTCGTCCAGACCACATTGCAACCTACTTTCCCAAGCGTTGTGACTTACTTTCCTGGTTATTATATTTGGGCAGATTTCTTTCTCCAAGCTAATTTTTTTGGCATTTCTCGCAATGACACCATGAAAAGAGACTGAATTAGCCACAGAATACATCAATATGAATTTAATTTCATTTCTATTTTATTCAAAGTCATTTTAAGCATTTTATAATGAATATTAAGTCTAAAATTGGGCTAGATAACTTCTTTTTGAGAAGTTATCACTGGTAAGTTCCCAAGGAATCACGATCGAGCAAGCCATTGAGATCCTCTTCCCCGTCACGAACAATCAGGCGGAGTACGAAGCTTTGGTGGCTTCCTTGTGTCTCGCCAAGGAGTTAGCAATTCAGGATATCCGGGCCTTCACCGACTCGATGGTAGTCGCGTCCCAGATCAGAGGCGAGTTTGAAGTGAATGACCCAATCCTGCAGAGATACTTAGTGAAAGTAAAAGGTCTGATTGGCGGGTTTCAATCTTTCTTCGTCGAGCACGTACCTCGAGAAAAGAATTCAGAAGCTAACCACCTCGCCAAGTACGGCCCCCGGGCTGGGAGAACCGTGACCGAGTTGTTCCGACCGTCCATCGAGGAAGAAGAAATGATGGAGATCGAGCAAAGAATCTCATGGAAGGATCCATTCATCACGTTCTCAGCGAAGGGATAGCTGCCTACCGGAAATGGTGATCAGAGGAAGTTTCGCTACAAAGCTGCCTATTACTTGCTACAGGAAGGGGAGCTCTACCGCAAGACTATCTCAGGCCCCTTGGCCAGATGTTTGTTCGAGATCGAAATCTCTCGCGTCCTCGAAGAGAACCATTCAGGAGAGTGCGCCAGCCACTCAGGAACACGTACGTTGGAACAGAGAATTCTAAGGCACGGATACTTCTGGCCAATAATTCGGAAGGATGCGGAAGCTTTCTCCAGGAAATATCCCCAATGTCAGCTCTTCTCACCCCTCCAGCTGCAGGCAACTCAACATCTTCGCTTGATCACTGCTCCATGGCCCTTCATCATCTAGGGAATGGACTTGATCAGCCCTTTCCCTCAGGCCAGTGGATAGAGGAAGTTCGTCCTTGTGATGATCGATTACTTCTCCAAATAGATCGAGGCAAATGCTCTAGCCAAGACTACTTCTCAGATTGTAAAGAACTTTATCTGGGGGGAGATTGCATGCAGGTTTGGGATTCCTCTCGTCATCGCCACCGATAATGGTTCACAGTTTGCCAGCTTGGAGTTAGAGGACTTCTGCAAGCAGCTAGGGACGGATCTTCGATTCGCCTCTGTGCATCACCCTTGCAGCAACGGACAGGTGGAGGCCGTCAATAAGTTCATCATTAACCTCCTGAAGAAGAAAGTCACCAACTTGAAGGGCAATTGGGCAGAGTAGCTCCCCTCAGTCCTCTGGGATCTGAGAACAACCCCAAACTCAGCTACGGGGGAAACTCCCTTCAAGTTATCCCACGGATCTGAGGACTTCATCCCAGTGGAGTTCGAGCATCGTAGCCCGAGGTTCATAGCAGCGGGAGGCGGCAGCGAAAAAATGGTGCTTGGAGAATGAAGACACTCAAAGACTCTCGCTAGATTTTGTTGAAGAACTTCGTGACTTAGCCTCCATCCGCCAGGAGGAGATCAAGCGATGCATGGCAAAGCATTTCGACAAAAACATCCGCCTCAAACATTTCCTTCCAGGTGACCTGGTCATGAAAAAGGTTGACACCACGAGAAGAGGAGCAGCCGTTGGCAAGCTACATCCAAACTGGGAAGGTCCCTTCATCGTCCAGGAAGCCCTAGCCACTGGAGGCTACTACCTGCAAGATCGAGTAGGAGAACAGCTGGGAGGTACCTGGAGCGGGGATGACCTGAAAAGGTTCTATCCCTAGCGGTAACTCATGTTCTCTTTGTAATCATGTTGATATGAATATATAATTACGGCAATCTTGTTTCTCTCTACGTGCTAATCTATCTCAAGATTTTTGAAGGCTTCATGAGCCAGCCTCGCGATCGACTCCGAAAACCAGCAGTAGGCATGTTCCTCCTAAATAGCCTAGTGCGGATGATAGGACAATGCCTCAGGACCTAATCGCTCTTGTAAGACTGAGCCTCTGCACTAACGACGGAGATCATCACCCTTGCATGTCGGCCTAGGTCTCTCTGACTGCATCTCTCCTCCGACTGGAGGAACTATCTGGAACATATCTAGACGCTAAACCTCCTGGACTCGATAGAGGGCCGATCTCACCAAGCAATCACTAGTCTAGGCATATCAGCTATTGTCTAAGCAGGATAACCTACCGAAGGAGGGGCAAGAAGAAGCCCAAGGTAAGATGTTGGCCTCGAGTGCATCCCGAAGGACCCTCGGAAGAACATTCCCCGTCTCCCGTGCACTCGCACTCGCCGTCAAGTGGCATGGCCAAAAACGATCTACACTATTGCATCGGGATACGAGCCTTCGACCCGTTCTTTCTAAATAGCTCAGTGCGGATTGTAGGACGATGCCTCGGGACTTAAGAGCTCTTGTAATACTGAGCCTCTGCATTGACGGTCGAGATCAGCTCCCCCCTTTTTGCATGTCAACTTATGTATCCCTAATTGCATCTCTCCTCCGACTGGAGGAATTTTTAGGAACAGGTATGGACGCCAACTTCCCGATTTGGCAGTTTCAAGATCGTCTCTTGTGAAGGTATCAGTCATTTATAAAGCGTCGGTGCAGCTAACTCATCTGTCGTCTTTCAAGTAACAAGATAAAATCACCTCAACTCCAACATTGATTAAAGTCCTCGAGTGGTAGTGTTATCGTAAGTCCGGATCCCTGCACGAGCTCCTCTCCTGCACACCAGCCAATGACCTCCTCGAGTGAGATCAAGTTCCTCGTTGGAGCGATGTCGTTGTCCGTGAACTATGTACGAGCTCCTCTCCTACAGACCGACTACTTGCCTCCCCGAGTCAACTCATACCACTCTAGTTGAGCAAGGCTCCTGAGAGCTGTCGACTCCAACAATGATTAAAAGTCCTCGAGTGGTAGTGTTATCGTAAGTCTGGGTCCCTGCACGAGCTCCTCTCCTACACACTGGCCAATGACCTCCTCGAGTGAGATCAAGTTCCTCATTGGAGCGATGTCGTAGTCCGTGAACTTTGTACGAGCTCCTCTCCTACAGACCGACTACTTGCCTCCCCGAGTCAACTCACACCACTCTAGTTGAGCAAGGCTCCTGAGAGCTGTCGACTCCAACAATGATTAAAGTCCTCGAGTGGTAGTGTTATCGTAAGTCTGGGTCCCTGTACGAGCTCCTCTCCTACACACCGGCCAATGACCTCCTCGAGTGAGATCAAGTTCCTCGTTGGAATAATGTCGTAGTTCGTCAACTCTGTACTAGCTCCCCTCCTACAAACTGACTATTTGCCTCCCCGAGTCAACTCACATCACTCTAGTTGAGCAAGGCTCCTGAGAGCTGTCGACTACAACAATGATTAAAGTCCTCGAGTGGTAGTGTTATCGTAAGTCTGGGTCCCTGCACGAGCTCCTCTCCTGCACACCGGCCAACGACCTCCTCGAGTGAGATCAAGTTCCTCGTTGGAGCAATGTCGTAGTCCGTGGACTCTGTACGAGCTCCTCTCCTGCAGACTGACTACTTGCCTCCCCGAGTCAACTCACACCACTCTAGTTGAGCAAGGCTCCTGAGAGCTGTCGACTCAAACAATGACTAAAGTCCTCGAGTGGTAGTGTTATCGTAAGTCCGGGTACCTGCATAAGCTCCTCTCCTGCACACCGGCCAACGATCTCCTCGAGTGAGATCAAGTTCCTCGTTGGAATAATATCGTAGTTCGTCAACTCTGTACGATCTCCTCTCCTGCAGACCGACTACTTTCCTCCCCGAGTCAACTCACACCACTCTAGTTGAGCAAGGCTCCTGAGAGCTGTCGACTCCAACAATGATTAAAGTCCTCGATTGGTAGTGTTATCATAAGTCCGGGTCCCTGCACGAGCTCCTCTCCTGCACACCGGCCAACGACCTCCTCGAGTGAGATCAAGTTTTTCGTTGGAATAATGTCATAGTTCGTCAACTATATACGAGCTCCCCTCCTGCACACCGACTACTTGCCTCCCAAACCAGACCCTCCCAGATGAGCTTGGCTCCTGCTTGGTGTTGACTACTCATGACCAGCCGAGCTCGCTCCTGATGGGTGTCAGATCTAGTCTCCAGGCCAGACGGATCTGCCTCCGGTGAAATAAGCGATTAGGCAGGTGCGAGTATGCCTTGACAAGCATGCAAGAATGACTATGACGAGCGTGCGAGCACGATTATGGCAAGTATACAAACATGCATTTATGTGAGTATCATCGTGCGAGTTGTTGGAGCGAGTACGACCGCATGAGTGGCGACTGCGCGACTATGACCGACGTCAACGTGCGGGTAAGCGTCATAAGCACTCATCCTCCCCGAGCCTATGAGCCTAGCGAACGATATCAACCAACATGCGAGAAAATAAGGGCAAAGAATGAAATAACTTGTATAAATATGTCAAAAAATTTACAAGTTATAAAAGTGCCAAAATATCTACTACATCCAAGCATGACAAAGATCGGCGAGCAACTAGGACTCGTCATCGCCAGTATCCGGCCGATATTCGTCAACTCCGATGTCGGCATCCTCTTCTTCCTCGCCGCCCTCTTCGATTTCTTCCCCATCGACGCTTTCGCTGTTGCCGTTGTCGTTGCCGTTGCCGCCGCTGCTGCCACTGCTAGAGCCTAATGACGAGGAGGGGACGTGATCGGGCGAGGTAGGCCCCTCGGCGAGCAGTTCGGGGATAAGCTCGTCGATGATGAGCTGCTTCTCCCCCTCGACGAGCTGGTCGTTAATCCTCAGCCGGGCGAGCATGATATTCCCCGCAGCCCGCGCTATCTCGTGGCGGACTAACAACCTCTCTTCCCAAAGAGCGCGGGACCGCTTGACGGCCCATTGTGGATCGTCCTCCGGCCGCGGTGCCTCCGACAAAGGAGCGGAAGAGCTCGCGCGTCCTTTAGCCGCGACCAGTCGAGTTTCCATCTCGGCGGTGCGAACCTGGGCCGCCTCCAGCTCCGCCTGAGAAGTGGCGAGCTTCTCCTCGCATTCAAAAAGTTTCTTCGCGGCCTCGATCTCGGCGGCCTGCGAGATATCAACCTTCAGCAAACTAATTCCAAGTCGAAAATCATCAATGACGCATACGGGAAGCGACTTATCTCATAGTCCCTCCAACGGACAGATTGCATACCGAGATCTATGGCCTTATTGGAGACGATCTTCAAGGCCTCTGATGTCTCCAACAGCTTCCTAGCCATGTAATGTCCTAGCTCGGCAGATCGCGCGAGCGAGCATGCGGCTTGCTGGGCAAGTTTCATCAGGCCGATCTCCAGCATGGATTCGGCGTCAACCCGCCCTTACAAAGCATGGAGGATGGCGAAGGCCTCCCCCTTGTCCTCCCAATCCGCCGACCAGGAGGGAAGGTTGGTGCTCAGCGACACCAGGTGTTCATCTGCCGACCAGGTCACCAGCGGGAGACCATAAGCATCCACCAACCCTCGCCCAAGGTTGTAATTTGGGTGGAAGCGGGGTGCCCGAGCGTCCGGCGGGACTCTTGGTCATTAGAGTGAGGCGACGACACTTTCGCCCTCTTACTCGCAGGCCCCAGCGACTTGACCTTCGCCTTCCCTTTGACGAGCTTCTTCTTCTCACCAACGTTAGGCTAGGGCTGATATCGAGTCGAGTTCGAGCGATTTTGGCTCGACTCGAAATCGAAATTTTCGACTCGAACTCGGCTCGAAATCGACTCGAACTCGGCTCGAAATCGACTCGAACTCGGCTCGAAATTGACTCGAAATCGAAATTGATTTCGAGTCGAGTCGGCTCAACTCGAAATGGCTCGATTCCGAGTCGGCTCGAAATCGAATCGAGCCGGCCCGAAATCGAATCGAGCCGGCCCGAAATCGAATCGAGCCGGCCCGAAATCGAATCGAGCCGGCCCGAAATCGAATCGAGCCGGCCCGAAATCGAATCGAGCCGGCCCGAAATCGAATCGAGCCGGCCCGAAATCGAATCGAGCCGGCCCGAAATCGAATCAAGCCGGCCCGAAATCGAATCGAGCCGGCTCGAAATTTAACAATTTTTCGTTTTATTCCTAGTTTGCTCAAAATAAAATTGGCCAACCTATAAATTTAGCAAATGAAACACTAAAAGCATTCATTCTTTTTATTTATGTTTAAATTTTGTTATTTTTAATCTTAAAATAAGAATATAGTAATAAATACATAATTTTTTTAATTAATTCGATTTGATTCGAATCATATTTCGAGCGTTTCAGGGCTGGCTCAAAATCGACTCGAAATCAGATTCGAGTCAAATTGAATCGACTCAAATTGAGTCGAATCAATTTTAACCGATTCCGATTCGGCTCAATTTTCGAACGATTTTCGAACGATTTTCGAGCGATTTTCGAGTTTCGAATAATATGCTCAACCCTACGTCAGGCAGGGGGTGAGCTTCCGTGAGAGATGTGGCAATTTCCTTTGTCGGAGAAAGCGGCTTCTCTGGGAGCTCGTTGGCAATTGCAAAGATCGCGCGACATAATTTGTGTCGAGCTCCAATAAATAGAAGCAAGCATACATAATTCTCGCTCAAGTCTTACCCTCGTTTGGATGGATCTCTTCGAGTGTGTTGACGTTAAGCCGCTAGTAGATGACATCAAACTGGCGACCTCGGAAGGACTCGAACAGTTGCTCGCGGACACCTTCCAAGATCGGCGGGAGGAAGGCGACATCGGCGGGTTGGTGCGGCCTTCCCAGGAGCCCCGCGAAGTAGCCATGAACGACGACCAGCTGCTCGCTCCAGCGGTGGACTTTATTCGTTGTCCCCACCAAAGTGCAGACGTGGCTGCTAAAATAAATGACCCCCTCGGCAGTCGCGGTGAAGGCGAATATCCTACGGAAAACAGAAAGGTCGAAGGCGACCCTCTCTTCCCGCAGATAGCAAAGGAACCCCATGATGATCGCCAATCCATTGGGGTTGATTTGCGTGGGGACGATCCCAAAGTACCGGAGGATCTCACAATATTCGGGCCAGAATGGAAGTCGCAGGCCGGTGTCGAAATGGCGAAGCGACAAGACCATCGCGCCCTCAATGTAGGTGTTGAGTCGCTCGCTGCGAGTAGGGAGCCACGCCGAGTATCCATCCGGCAGGAGTCGCTCCCTGAATGTCTCTAAATCTCGCTCTGTGGTTATTGATTTCTTGAAGGCCGTGTCTGCAAAATTGGCGGCGTGGGCTTGTCGGCGAGCATTGGCATCGTCCCCAACCATTCTGGCGAGCTAGCGAAAAGAAGGGAGAAGAGAGGCGAGAAGAAGAAGACAGAAGGACGCGAGCAGAAAAGTTACTCGCAAAGTGGGGTTGGGAAAATCGCAGCAGCGTACTTATGTCCCACCTACTCCCTCTATTTGTAGGCGAAGGCAAAGGGGAGGGGGGTATAAATTTGCCTCGGCGAGTATCAGCCTAAGTCGCGGTTTAGGCGAGGGAACAGACTCCCGACGTAAACCCCATCTCGCACAACACAGTAGAGAATGTCGCGACATTCGCCAGAACCTACATAATAAACTCGGCACATCGCAGAGTAACAGCAAGCAAAACGACAGGAAGAAATTAACTGCGAGATGCAAACTCGCTTATTACAAATATAATATTGTTTATGACAATAGTCACCTACGGCGAGTTCAGAATAAAGAAAAAGAAGTGATCCTAGGTTCTAGGTGATTGCTCTGGAGGATGAGGATTTCGCCCGCCCAACCCATCTCGCGCGCTCACCGATAATGCTCCATCGCCATCGCCATATCTCTCCTTCACCATGTGGAAGCGAGCCTCGTAGCTCTCCAGAGTGGTTCGGAGTTATTTTATCTTTGCTACTCACACCGCCAGAGCTGAGATCCGGCGATTAGGCTCGCTGATAGCGAGCTGATCGAACTTGCTCTCCAGCTCCATGTAGGCGCGAGCAACAACATGGCGATACTTGCTCCCAGATAACCAGATGGCGTCGATGAAGGCCGCCCCAGGAGTCGTCGGGCGATCTGTCAGAGCAGATAGAAAAGTCGTCAGGTCAGAACTTAGCGCCTAATTGATCAAAGGAAGCAACAACGACAAAGCTTACCACGATGAGGAGACCTAGATCAGCGAGGTGAAGGGACGTGACTTGGGACATCTCGCCGACCAGAAGATGGACCACCCGCATGATCGGTTGGTATACCCTGCCTGCGACCTCCGTGATCAGGTTCTCCGACTCGCGGCAGGAAGTAACTCGGTCGCGGCCTATCCGGTTTCCGGGCCAGAGTCTTCGACGGAGGCGGCGGAGGCTGCGGCGAACTCGCCGGCCGATGCTAAGTCTTCAGAGGAGGAGGCGGGGGAGGTCGCTGCAAGTCAGCTTGTTGCTGAGTGGTCAGAGGCTGCGGCGGCAGTAAAGAGGTACTCGCCGCTTGGAGGGAGGCCGCATTTAGAGGCGGCGGCGGCAGTAGAGAACTCGCCTCTGGTATTGCCGTATCTCGCGCGGGAGTGGGAGCGGCCTTGCTTGTCGGAAGATCCTTGCTCCCTGGAGGGTCCTTTCTCGTCGGGAGGTCCTTCACTGGTGGTTCCTTGCTCGCCGGAGGGTTTTCCTTCGCCAAAGGGGTAGTCTCCGACGCTTTCTTGGCGCCGAGATTAATCCGGACCATATGTGCGGTCCGGGGTGGCTTATCGGCTGCCAGGGCGAGCAGCGACACGGAGTTCATGGGAGCGACATCCAGAGGCACATCCGTGACGTCCGGAGGGGAGTCTGCGAATAAAGAAAACATATCAGCGAGAAACACACGGCGACCAACCATTTCGGAAGAATGGCTTGTCAAAATGGCGACTTTGATCCGGTGTTACCCCGACGCCTTGGCGACTTTAGGATTCTTTAGCGGGCTGACGAGGCTCGAGCCCGAGGTGGCCGGGTCGGGGACGTCGTCTAGCCCAAGCTCGCTAATAAGCTTCATGGTGCTAGCTGAGGGCGCGGGTTTGACCGTCGAAGCCGCGACTTACTCAGATGGTGGAAGCGGGTCGACCGGCTTGGAAGCGGGTCGACCGGCTTGGAAGCGGGTATCTTCTTGGGCTTCTTGGTCTTCTTCCTTTTGTGGGGGGGAGGGGGGGGGGGTAAGTCGGCGGCGACATCTTCCTCCCGCGGCCTTTTCGACTTGGTAATGCCGAGAAGACCAGACAGGGCGGCGAGGCTGTCTTGAAGGAGTTTCTCGTTGGCTTCCGACATAGCGAGCGAGTCCTGGAGATCCGCCTCAGAAACCAGGCCCCCTATTTATAGAGTTCGACAGGTAGTCGTCAAGGGCGAGCAACTCAGATTCTCGGCATAGCAACTCATCGAATAAGTGTTGGATGATTCTTTCCGAGCACCTACGTCGCTCAAAAAGAGCGGGGATTGTGTACAACCCGTATTTGTCGAGGATGGGGCCCACCACAGCTAGGTCAGTAGAAATCAAGGTCAACCAGTCAAGACAGAAGTCACAGTCAGCGCACAAGACCGCAGAAGGCCTGAGCGAGTATGGAGAGCTCCCCTCGCATACTCGCTAGGCAGGCGACTATGCGAGATACTCGCCCAGCCCACACGAGTTCCCCTAGAAAGTCGCCTAGTCGCCAGGGGATGGGGTATAAATATGACCCCCCCCTCTCCTTGGTTTTACCTATAAATAGGACCCCAGGGGTACGAGGAAAGGCACTTGAGATCCTCTGCAGGATACTCGCGAGTTCACCTTTTCAGATACTAGTCGAGTCTTTGGATTCCTTTTCCTTAGAAGACTAGGTCGCGACCTTGCGACTAAGTCATCAGCTAGTCTCCCTCGTACCTAGTTTGGCCATTCTTGGTTGAGAAGGGGTTGCTACTTTCGAGCATCCGGGTACGTGGTGGGTCCTTCCTGCCGCAACATCTGGGGTCCTGTTTCCTCTAGTTCTTCATCCTAGTCATCATAGCCGTCTGGTCTTACCTCTGAATCGGTAACCTTAGGCGGCCTTGATCCGAATTCTGAGGTTGGGATTTTCCTGGCTTCAACACTAATAATATCAGTTAATAGCTTGCCTTCGTCATTCATCTCTTTGCATTTAATAGTTGTAGATTTCTTTTCCAAGTCACAGAATGGGAGGGCTCTGCCGTAACACTGTTAGTGATTTCAGCTTCTTCCTCGACTTCAGGCATTCTCAGAAATTGGTTTAAGAAACAAGGCTTCATTCTTACTTCGAAATTTCTAACAGTGCTTTTGATGAGGGAACCTTCACGCTTGAGCTATGCATTCTTGAAGAACTTCAGGACTTCTCTATCAAGAACTCGGCATTCTTTCTCCAGAATGAACGACAGTCTGGTGGTTTCCAGCATGAGAATGACGTTCTGGAATTCGTCGGAAGCACTAGAAAACCTAGAGCGAACTAGTTCTCCTCCTACCTGAAGATTTTTTGCACCTTTGCGAGCCATTCTTGATTTGATTAGAGAAGAAACAGAAGAAATTTCTAAAGACTTGACAAAAACTTATGCAGGTCGGCTGGGAGATGAACCGACAGAGAAGACTCGATGAAATGAAGGTAGGTCTCGTGAAATAACGTGAAGTCTTGAATGCCTTTTGAACCGTTTATATTTATTTATTTATTTTGTGAAAAAACAAAAAGGTGTGTACCTTGAGTATTTGAGAAAAATAATTCTTCGGATCCAATAATAAAGAAAGTATGAACAAGTCCAATTCGTCGAATGTTTACGGGAGAACACATCCAATTCGTCATGAGAGCTTGAGACATCTCGCTGATTCGTCGAGTAGTCACGATTATTTGTCAAAAATACTTGTGATTTTCCGATTAATTTAACTTGGACATATTTCTTCAGTGCTTCATGATTCTTTGTTGAGCATTCCAAGTTCTATTTTGAAGAAAGAGAATTTAACTTCATCTAACAGCTTTGTGAAAATATCTGCAATCTGCTTGTCCATTGATACATAGCAAAGGTTGATATCTTGGTTCTCCACATGCTCTCGGATGAAATGATAACGTATCTCAATATGTTTTGTCCAGCTGTGAGAGATAGGATTGTTGGTTATAGCTATTGCGCTTGATGAATCACAAAACATTGAAATCTGCTTCAACTTCATATTATAATCTTCAAGCTGATTTCTTATCCATAGAAGTTGTGCGCAATAACTGTCTGTAGAGATGTACTCTAACTCAGCAGTTGAAATTGCCACACAATTTTACTTCTTGCTACTTCATGAGATAAGCCTTCTTCCAAGAAATTGACATGTCCCGGAAGTGCTTTTCATGTCATCCCCGCTTCCTGCAAAATCAGCATCTGAAAAACCAATTAGCTCGCAGTCATTACTTTTTGGGTACTATAAGCCAAGATTATGTGTGCTTTTAAGGTATTTCAAAATTCTCTTTGCAACAACATAGTGAGATTCTTTTAAGTTCGCCTAGAATCTAACGCATACACATATTAAAAACATTATATCTGGTCTACTAGCAGTGAGATAAAGCAAGAATCCAATTATGCTCATGTACTTGGTTTCATCAAAAGGTTTCCCTTTCTTATCATTGTCTAGATATATAAATGAACTCATTAGAGTCCTCATAGAGGTTGCATTCTCCATTCCGAATTTCTTAAAGAACTCATTGGTGAACTTCATCGGAGAGATAAAAATTTCATCTTCAGATTGCTTCACCTGAAGTCCTAAGAAATACTTCAGCTCACTCATACTACTCATTTCAAACTTCCCTTGCATCAAGCTAGAAAACTTTTTTACAAAAATTGTCGTCTATAGAACCAAATATAATGTCATCGACATATATTTGTATTAATAAAATATTGTCTTTTACTTCCCTTAGAAATAATGTTTTGTCAATCTTTCCTCTTGTAAACTTGTTTTCAAAAAGAAACTCAGACAACGTCTTATACCAAGCTCGATGAGCTTGTATTAAACCACATAATGTTTTACGTAGAAAATAAGCATAATCAGGTAGGGATGAATCGACAAAACCTGGAGGTTGTTCCACGTATATTTCTTCCTTTAAATTACCATTAAGGAAGGCTAACTTCACATCTATTTGATATACTTTAAAGCATTTGTGAGCAGCATACGTTAGGAACAATCTGATCACTTCGAGTCTAGCCACCAGGGCAAAAGTCTGATCGAAGTCGATCTCATCTTCTTGTCGGTAACCTTGAACTACGAGTCTGGCTTTGTTCTTTATGATAACTCCATTATCGTCCACCTTGTTTCTGAAGACACATTTTGTCCTTATAACATTGTGACCTTTGGGCCTTGGTACTAGCTCCCACACCTTGCATAACTGATTGAGCTCTTCTTGCATTGCGATGATCCATGAAGCATCCTTATTTGCTTCTTCAAACTTCTTCGGCTCAATCTGGGAAAGGAAACTCAAATGCAAGGCTTCGTTAGACGTACCTCTTCTTGTTCGAACTCATTCATTAGGATCTCCAATGATCAGATCAACATGATGATCTCTTGAATGTCTGATCACTAGATTCCTTGCATTTCCACCAGGAGGTTCTGCTTCTTCTGATGCACGTTCTTCCACTTGGAGTTCTTCATCTTCAATCAAGCTTGGAGTATTGACTTTGATGGAGCTTGAGACATCTTCTTTAACTACTTCTTCTAATCTTTGCTCTTTTATTTGTGAACCTGTATCTTCAACAAAGATACTAGAAAAGCTGCTATGAAGCATACTCGTCTTATTAAATACAATATTAATGGATTCTTCTACAACCAGGGTTTTCTTATTGAAGATTTTATACGTCTTACTATGACTACTATATCCTTCAAAAATACCCTCAAAATATTTTTCACTAAACTTAGTTTTGTAATACTTCCCGTTATTAAGTACGAGCATTTACTTCCAAAAATTTTGAAGTAGGACATAGTCTGTTTCCTGCCTTTCAGAAGTTCATAAGATCTTTTACGATGATTATTATTAATTAAGGCTCTATTTTGCACATGACAAGTTGTATTGATTGCTTCAGCCTAGAAGTACTCTGGTAATGAAGAGTTATTCAACATTGTTCTGCCGGTCTCAATGAGTGTTTTGTTCTTTATCCCGGCAACTCCATTTCATTGTGGAGTACGAGAAGAAGAAAACTCATGAAAGATACTTTAGCTTGCACAAAACTCTATCGTGACACCAAATTCAAATTCGGTTTCATGGTCACTTCTGATTTTGACTACAAAGCAGTATAATTCATTTTTTGTCTGCCTAACAAAGCTAGTAAAAGAGTCAAAAGTATCTGACTTGTGTTTTAGAAAGAACACATATGTAAAACGTGTGAAGTCATCAACAATAACAAAGGTGTAAGATTTACCGCCGAAACTACGAACCAACAAGGGACCGAATAAGTCCATATGAAGAAGATATAAACATCTGGAAGAGTCTTTAACAACGATGCTTTTAAAGGTAGCTCTTGTCTACTTACCCATCTGACATGCATGACAAAGTCTCTCTTTAACGCACTTAATATCGGGTGCATCACACACTAAATTGAGAGAAAATAACATATTTATAGTTTTGAAATTAATATGTGTTAGTATTTTATACCATTGGTCGCAAAGAGATGCAATATCTTTTGCCAAAAAGCACTCTAGTGTAGACAATGGTCTCTATGTTGCCCACCATCTGCCTTCCGCCGACAGCCCCCTGCGGCGCATTTTGCTATTCTCTTTCTTGTATTGCGGCGTCTGTTGTTCATGTGCATACTCTTGTAGAAATCTCCAAGGAGTCCTAGCCGGACAAGGCATTCAATTTCGTCCCTGAGCCTGGTATATTCTTCTGTGGTGTGCCCGGTTCTGCGATGGAACTCACAATATCTTGACTGGGCATTCTTTGGATTTGGCGGTGGCACTTTCGGCCGACGTAGCGCTGGATTGTCCTGAATTGCATAGTGTACATTGTATGTGTAGTGTTCAACAGAGTGTATTCTCACGGCGGTCGTTGCCCTCTATCATTTTGGGAGTTGCGATGACGCTCGATATTATGACGTCCTTCATTGCGTCGCTCTTCTTGCCTTATGGGGGCCTGCTCCTACCCCCACTTCCTCTTCTCTACTCCTTCAAACTGCCGACGGTGCGCCTCGATGGATTCATCAGTGGTTATCTGGGTCTGGACTCAATGTAAGAGGTCTGAGTAACTTGGCACGGTTTCCCTCATCAGGGCAGAGTAAAAACCACTTGGACGGAGGCCTCTGAGTAATACACCCCTCAAAAGTTCGGAGTCCGCTCCCAGAATTTGTCGTGCTTCAGTAGTGAACGTCAAAAAATTCATCCAGGTTCTCCCCTTCATTCTGGCGAATCCCTAACAGATATGAGGGATCTCGAACTATTCTGCGGTTGACGACGAACTGCTCGGCGAATTGACGTGCCAACTCTGCGAAGTTGTCAATGCCCCCAACTTGCAAGGAATGGAACCAAGTCCGGGCTTGACCTTTCAATATTGCTGGAAACACCTAGCAGAGCAACTGATATGAAGTATTGTAAACTCTCATGATGGTAGTGAAGTGGTTGATATGTTCGAGTGGATCCTCTGTTCCGTCAAACGTCTCTATGTTTGGGAGCTTGAAGCCATGTGGGATCGGATGAACTGGAAATTGGGGCGCGAGCGGGGAGCCTTGTTGTAGAGGACAGCGGGCGAAAACATCTGGGCGCCCAACATGTTTGTACTCTTGAGCAATCACCTCGCGTATCTCTTCGCGGGTGAGTCTTTCGCCTAGCGGCGCACGAGCTACTTCTTTCGTGTGACGACGGCCACCCCCAGCGCCCTGATAGGCTGGGTGCGTGGAGCTGGCGGCGTCAGAGAATTCTTCAGATATATCATCCCTATGGGGAACTTGCGTCGGCGGAGCGTGTAACGGAGCCGGAGCCGGAGGACTGACCGGTGCAGGAGGCTGAGGAGGAGCTGGAGGGGCTTCTTGATTCCTGAGTAGAGTGAGAATCTCGACTTATTGCTCCTCCATTTGTCGCATGCATACTTTCAAGGCAACTACGAGCGCTAGCACGGCTTCTGCGTCGAGAGTCGCATTGATGAGTGAATGAGAGTAAGCCGGCTCAATGCATCCTCTGGGGATCGATCCTTCGGTGGTTCGGGCACTTCTTCTTGCCATTGAAGCTATTTACGAGTACCGCTATGCAGAGGGTACTGTCTTCTGAGGATGTCGGGAACTCGCTTCCCACAGACTATGCCAAACTATTGTGGCATGCTCAACGCTCCGGTTTGTCGGGCTAAATTGAACCGTCTTGCCCCACGGAGCGTTCGAGCGCGCACACAGTCACAGAAAGAGAGGGGAAATGCACGCGATGTTTTAATGTGAAAAACCCCTCAACCTGGTAAAAAATCACATGACTGGATCTGTCCCGGTCAAATTCCACTATCAGCTTCGGGTTACAGCTTGCTTACTGAATTGAGGGTGACATGTCGCTTCTTGTTACACTTTGGAGGTGGAGAGAGAACTTTGGCGCTCGACGGGCAACAGGCTGCTCCATACGAGGCTTAGCTTTCACAATCTTATAGCGAGGATGAGCGCTCTAAGTGCAGTGCAGAAGTAGGACACATCCGCGAAACACGCAAAATGAGGTTGGAGCGGGCATATTATAGGCTGCACGCGAACGAGGCTTTCTTCCTACATCGAGCGAGACATCTTTTTTGCAGCTCTGTTGTGGACTTATACGGATTTCTGGTGGAGGAGCGATGACTCGTATGAGAATTTTGGCAGAGCTCGGGTCTGGGGTAGAAGAAAACACGGAAGGGAAAATATGAGAAATAAGGAGGCTCGTGACTCCTTTTATAGTCTCTAGGAAGGGGTTACGGTAGTTATGCGGCTATCCGCACGCCGTAACCACCAATAATATTACTTTTAGCATAGTTTGAAATGTTCATTATTCTCATAATATTTACTAAATGTAAGTCATTTATTTTATTAATGGCACATCCTCACTAACCATGGTGGTTAGTGGGTGGTTATCCATGAAATAGATAGCGACGATCGTGGTGACAAGATCGGACGGCGGGGAAGGCTCGTCATTCGTGAGCGGCCACCATGATGGCGGACGACTGTCGGCGAAGGAGGACCGTGGACTCAGGGAGGGGCGGCCAGGATGTGGCCGCCCCTTACGAGGGGTGCTCCGCAGCCGCGGGGAGGTGCGGCCGGGGTGCAGCCGCCCCTTGCGGGCGGCGCCCTGCGGATGGGAGGCATCCACGAGGAGGGGCGGTAGTGGTGCAGCCGCCCCTTGCGGGCAGCGCCCCTTGGCTGGGAGGCGGCCGCGAGGAGGGGCGGTCGTGGTGCAGCTGCCCCTTACAGGAGGCGCCCCGCGGTCGGGAGGCAGCCGCGGGGAGGGGCGGTCGCAGCGCGGCTTCCCCTTGCGGGCAGCGCCTTGCAGCGGGGAGGCTGCCGCGGCGGCCGACCACAGTGGTGGCTCAGATGGTGCACGAGGTGCGGATCCGCGCGGGCTCCCGCGTGAGACGATCATTCGTGCAGTGGTCAAACTCATGATCCCATTAATTCAGTGGGGATCATAGGAGTGGGCTAATCACACCCTAATTTGCTATAAAAAAAATATGATGGCCTCATCAGTTATGAACCGTCGTTTGTGAATACCTGACCTCATTCAAGGAACTTCAACCACTTTTATGTTCAAGACTAGCTTTCTTTTCTTGGTGACGATCTTAACCATTGTCATCTCAAACTTACATTACATGACGGTGTTTTTTTTGTCCAAACTCATCAAAACAAAAAAAAACACCAAATAAAGTCTAAACATATTTATCCTATGTGTTGCGGACTAACTCGATGCTCCGGTCGGACCGGATATTCTTGGACCGCCTTAGCTCGCGGAGCGGTCGAGCGCGCACACAGTCAATTGAAAAATGGGGGACGGACACAGGAGGTTTTAACGTGGAAAACCCTTCAACCGGGTGAAAAACCACGTGACCGGGTCGGTGCCGATCAAAATCCACTAGATTGCTGGAGGTTACAATTTGATGGGGGAAATCGGGGCGACAGGCCGCTCCCGTTACAACCTTGAGGAGAGAGAGAGAGTATATACGCTCGTCGGTGGGCAACAGACTGCCTCGCCAACGGGACTTGGATGGTGGAATGCGCGGGATGCTTCAGTTGCGTGCGCTCAGAGACGACGCGTGTCCAGAGGTTGTCACTGCTTCCTTTGTGCGTCTTTCTCGGTCCTTGGAGTGTTTCCTTGGTAACTGAGCTCTGGTGGGGTGCAAATAGCCGATGATAGGTTCTGGTAGCTGTTGGCAGGAGCTGATAGCCACTGGGGGCCGCTGGGAGCCTCGGGCGGCGGCCGGTGGTTGGCGGAGAGAGGCGGCCGCTGGTGGTTGGCGACGAGGGGTGGCCGCCGGCGGAGAAGAACGGGAAAGCTCCCACCTGAGGAAGAAGAAGAAGAAGAAGCGTAGGAGAAGAAAGTTAGGAAATGAGGAGCCCCTGGGGTCCTTTTATAGGCTCCAGGGGGAAGTTATGGCGGGCCCCCCCACTAACCTAGTGGGTTAGTGGGTGGTTTTGTCCCGATCGGACGGCCGGTGGGGCCTCTCCCTCGATCGGACGGCGGGGGGGTCTTCCCACGATGGCGGGCCGTCATGACGGCGGCGGCAGCCGGGCGGCCGGCGAGGGAGGCCGGCGGCGGCCAAGGTCATGGCCGGCCGCGGCCACGGCCGCCCATGGCCGGGGCGGCCATGGCCACGGCCGGCCATGGCCGGGGCGGCCATGGCCACGGCCGGCCATGGCCGGGGCGGCCATGGCCACGGCCGGCCATGGCCGGGGCGGCCATGGCCGGGGCCGGCCATGGCCGGGGCGGCCATGGCCACGGCCGGCCATGGCCGGGTGGCCATGGCCGGGGCGGCCATGGCCGGGGCGGCCATGGCTACTGCCGGCCATGGCCACGGCGGCGGCCGGCCATGGTCGGGGCCATGGCCGGGGCGGCCATGGCCATGGCTGGCCATGGCCGGGGCGGCCATGGCCATGGCTGGCCATGGCCGGGGCGGCCACGGCCGGCCATGGCCGGGGCGGCCATGGCCGGGGCGGCCATGGCCACGGCCGGCCATGGCCGGGGGGCCATGGCCGGGGCGGCCATGGCCGGGGCGGCCATGGCCGGGGCGGCCATGGCCACTGCCGGCCATGGCCACGGCGGCGGCCGGCCATGGCCACGGCGGCGGCCGGCCATGGCCACGGCGGCGGCCGGCCATGGCCGGGGTCGGCCATGGCCGAGGCCGGCCATGGCCGGCCATGGCCGAGGCCGGCCACGGCCGCGGCCGGCCATGGCCGAGGCCGGCCACGGCCGCGGCCGGCCATGGCCGAGGCCGGCCACGGCCGCGGCCGGCCATGGCCGAGGCCGGCCACGGCCGCGGCCGGCCATGGCCGAGGCCGGCCACGGCCGCGGCCGGCCATGGCCGCGGCCGGCCATGGCCGCGGCCGGCCATGGCCATGGCCGCGACCGGCCACGATCGTGGCCGGCCGGCCATGGCCGGAGGGGAACCGCCGGGGGCGGTTCCTTCCCCCAATGGTGGGGAGAGAGGGGGCCCACTCCCATGATCTCCATGAGAGATCATGGGGGTTAGGGGGGCCCGCCCATGATCTCCATTCATGGGGATCATGGGGGTCTCCTTTTTCTTATAAATTAAGGTGGAGCCCATCAATTGCCCCCCAAATCTCTTTCAGTTGGGAGGGAAGCGAGCACGTGGAGAGATTTTTAACTCTGGTTGCGGTGGTGATTGCCGGCGTGGAATCCGGGATGGCGGTGATGGTGAGCGGCTCCAAGGTGTGCTGGTTCGTGTTAGTTTGGAAAGCGGATGCCGGACTGGCTCGCGCGGGGGCCGGCAAGGCGTAGGAGTTGGGGGTGTGCCACCGTTGCGGGAGAGGGACCGAGCGCGCAGGCCGCGCGGGCGCAGGTCGCGCGCGCGCCGGCCGCGTGCGCGCAGGCTGCGCGCGCGGGCCGCGCGCGCGGGCCGCGCGCGCTGGTCTTGCGCGCAGGCCGCGCGCGCGCAGGCCGCGCGCGCAGGCCGCGAGCGCGCAGGCCGCGCGCGCGCG
This sequence comes from Platanthera zijinensis, assembly GCA_039513925.1. Taxonomy (NCBI): domain Eukaryota; kingdom Viridiplantae; phylum Streptophyta; class Magnoliopsida; order Asparagales; family Orchidaceae; genus Platanthera; species Platanthera zijinensis. Next base: position 12,306,981 of record CM077086.1, read on the forward strand.
CAGGCGGACCTGGCGCGCAGGCCGCGCGCGCGCGCGGGCCGCGCGCGCGCGCGGGCCTTGCGCGCAGGCCGCGCGCGCAGGCCGCGCGCGCAGGCCGCGCGCGCTGGCCGCGCGCGCTGGCCTTGCGCGCTGGCCTTGCGCGCTGGCCTTGCGCGCTGGCCGCGCGCGCTGGCCGCGCGCTGTCCGCGCGCGCTGGCCGCGCGCGCGCAGGCTGCGCGCGCGCAGGCTGCGTGCGCGCGCGTAGGTGGACCTTGCGCGCAGGCCGCGCGCGCGCGGGCCTTGCGTGCGGGCCGCGCGCGCGCAGGCCGCGCGCGCAGGCTGCGCGCGCAGGCCTCGCGCGCGCAGGTCGCGTGTGCGCATGCCGCGCGCATGCCGCGTGCGCGCACAGGCCGCGTGCTTGCTGGCCGGACTTGGCGAGGCTGCATGTACGCCATGGCCGCGTGCTTGCAGGCCGTGCGCGGCCATGGAGAGGGTTGTGCGCGTGATTTTTACTATTTGGAAATGACTAATTTTTTGCGGTGTGCAGGTACCGAAGCGCTCTGCTGGACCAATGCGTCTACGCTCCTCCTTGACTGAAGACGGCGTTGCTATTTGGAGAACAAAGTTCGGGCTTCCTTCAGACTTGGAGGTGAGGATCCCGCGTCCCGAGGAGCGGGTTCAAAATCCTCCCCGTGGTTGGCTGACTGTCTGCGAAGTGTCGCTCAGATCTGGTTTCCGTCTTCCTCCCTGCGACGAGGTGGTGGAGATTCTGAAGTTTTGCGGAGTTCCTATTTCCCAGTTTGCCCCTACCGGGGTTACTCGTATCATGGGCTTGATTGCTTTTTTTCGTGAGCATGGGGGCTCCCTCTCTTTAGACCAGTTCCGTGATTGGTGCGACGCGCGCTTTGATGGTGGTGAGCGGATCGAGGTGCGCAGCAACAAGGTTTGGCTGGAGTTTGAGTCTCGCAAAGATCGTCGTCACGGTAACACTTTGTTTGGATATGTGAAGAACTCTTGGGGTCTTCCTGAGGTGTGGAATGCACTTCCCGACCGTTGTCGCCGTGTGAAAGGGAGGGAGCGAGACTTCTCTCCAGTGTTGGGATTTTCCGAGCCTCGTGAATTGGCTAACCGTCTCTTCAACATATATGCGTTTGTCGAAGAGAAGCGATTGTTGGGATGTGGTATTTCTGTTGGCACAGGACGGGCGGTGTTGTCTTCTCAGGGAGGAGGCCGCAAGAGAAAAGCGATCATGGCCCCCGATAGTGATGTTGATGTTGTGGTGGTAGCCTCTGATGATTCAGTCCCAGAGACGCAGTTACCCATTTCCCCGACTCCACGGGCGCTTGCTAGCGCAGCGGTTCCTCGGATGTCTTCCTCTTTGAAGGCGATGAGTGATGCGGTACGTTGGTGCCTTATTGTTTCTTCCTCCTTCTATTTTTTGTTTGAAGGCGGCTAATTGCGTGTTTTCCTTTTGCAGATCGAGACTCAGGCGCAGATAGCGGTCACCTGGAATGATCATTACGTGAGCCTGAAGGATGGCTATCTTGCTTTGCAGGAGAAGCTTCGACTGTCGATGGGTTCACTTTCTTCTCTCAAGGAAGAACATGACCGGGACATCGCACAGTATCATCGAGTTGGGTCAGAGCTGAAGTCTGAGATAGAAGACGTGCGTGCTTCCTTGGATGTGGAGAAAGCCGTGGTGGAGAGGACTGCCCAGATGTTGAAACATGCGAGGGAGGAAATATCTGGCTTGGAGACTCAATTGCATGCGGCGCGAGATGAGGTTGCAGGCCTTGAGACCCAGCTTTGTGCGACGAGGGCGCAGGTAGAGATGTTATCTTCGGATGACCGTACATCAGAATTGAAGACCGCAGGCCTCGCAGAGTACCTGGAGTCCTTGGACTATATGCGGGATCGTAGCCTGATCGCGGAGGAGGTTCGTGATGACATTTGGTCCAAGGAAGTAGAGCCTCAGATGGATGACATGCGCCAGTTAGCGCTTCGTCGTGGTGTTTCGAAGGCTTTTCGCTTCATAGGGAAGCATCTTGGGTGTGATACTTCCAGATACAGCTTCGCGGACGTTTCAGATGATGAGCGTTTTAGCTCAGATGCTGATGATGAGTAGCTGCAGTGTTTATCTGCTTTTGTCTGCCTCGTTGTTTATTTGTAGTCATTTGTTTCTATCATAGCTTTTGAGATTGTCGCTGTTAGAGCTCCCATTCGTTGTTTGTTATGATAGCCTTACTTGTATGTCGTTGCCCTGCGTTTTGCATAGATGTATTTTGCCACGAGATGGTTGTTTGTGGGAGTTGATCTTTGTCATGGTGTATTTGTATTTTGACGTGAGATAGTGTGTGGGCCTGGCTCATGGCCTAGTTTGTATGTGGGCTTCTTTGTGAGGGGGTCAAGTCCTTACGGTGTTGCGTGGAATAGGTCCATGGCCTTTCGCGCGAGACAGGCTCGTGGCTTCTTCGTGAGGGGGGCAGGCCCCCACGGTGTTGCGTGGAACAGGCCCACGGCTTTTCGCGCGAGATAGGCTCGTGGCTTCTTCGTGAGGGGGGCAGGCCCCCACGGTGTCGCGTGGGACAGGCCCACGGCTTTTCGCGCGAGACAGGCTTGCGGCTTCTTCGTGAGGGGGGCAGGCCCCCACGGTGTCGCGTGGGACAGGCCCACGGCTTTTCGCGCGAGACAGGCTCGCGGCTTCTTCGTGAGGGGGGCAGGCCCCCACGGTGTCGCGTGGGACAGGCCCACGACTTTTCGCGCGAGACAGGCTCACGGCTTCTTTGTGAGGGGGGCAGGCCCCCACGGTGTCGCGTGGGACAGGCCCACGGCTTTTCGCGCGAGACAGGCTCGTGCCTTCTTCGTGAGGGGGGCAGGCCCCCACGGTGTCGTGTGGGACAGGCCCACGGCTTTTCGCGCGAGACAGGCTCGCGGCTTCTTCGTGAGGGGGGCAGGCCCCCACGGTGTCGCGTGGGACAGGCCCACGGCTTTTCGCGCGAGACAGGCTCGCGGCTTCTTCGTGAGGGGGGCAGGCCCCCACGGTGTCGCGTGGGACAGGTCCACGGCTTTTCGCGCGAGACAGGCTCGCGGCTTCTTCGTGAGGGGGGCAGGCCCCCACGGTGTCGCGTGGGACAGGCCCACGGCTTTTTGCGCGAGACAGGCTCGCGGCTTCTTCGTGAGGGGGGCAGGCCCCCACGGTGTCGCGTGGGACAGGCCCACGGCTTTTCGCGCGAGACAGGCTCGCGGCTTCTTCGTGAGGGGGGCAGGCCCCCACGGTGTCGCGTGGGACAGGCCCACGGCTTTTTGCGCGAGACAGGCTCGCGGCTTCTTCGTGAGGGGGGCAGGCCCCCACGGTGTCGCGTGGGACAGGCCCACGGCTTTTGAATTTCGTTAGAACATACAGTGTTTACAGAAAATAAAAGGTAATTCTTTGAATAATAAGCGTGATTCAAAGTATTTGCATGAGATCAGGTTTGTGACTTATATAGGTCACCTAGTCTCGAATTGAAAATGACGGCATAAAAGAGTCGTAATGTGTCACTGGTAAAAGCGGCGTAGATTTTGTGCGTTCCAGGTGCGTGGGAGAATCTTTCCTTCGGCATTTCGTAGCTTGTATGTGCCTGGCTTCACCATAGCGGTGACAACGAATGGTCCTTCCCATGTTGGAGATAGCTTGTCGCCTTGCGTTCCCTTCCCGGCAGCTTCCAAGGTGCGAAGGACTAGGTCTCCGATGTTGATTGAGCGGGCCTTTACCCGGCGGTTGTAGTAGCGGGCTGTGCGTTGTTGGTAGGCGGCGGCGCGAAGAGCGGCTTCTTCTCGTACTTCGAAGATCAGGTCAAGGTTGTCTCGGAGCGCCTCGTTGTTTATCAGAGGATCGAAGTCGGATGTCCGAGGACTAGGGACGCCAATGTCGACGGGTATAATAGCCTCCGTTCCATAACAGAGATTATAAGGAGTTTCTCTGGTAGGCGTTCTCTCTGTGGTGCGATATGCCCATAGCACATTAGGAAGAGCGTCCACCCATTGCCCCCCAGCATCTTCTAGTCGTGTTTTTAGTCCCTTTAAGATAGTACGGTTGGTTACTTCAATTTGCCCATTGGATTGGGGATGTGATACTGCTGTGTGTCGCAATGCTATCTTTAAGTCTTCACATAACTTGGTGAAGGACTTTCCAGTGAATTGAGTGTCGTTGTCTGTGATAATGATTGCCGGTATGCCGAAGCGACATACGATGTTCTTCCAGACGAACTGTTTGGCGTTCTCTTCGGTTATCTTGGCCAGTGGTTCTGCTTCGATCCACTTGGTAAAATAATCGATTGCCATAATGATGAATTTCCTTTGACCGGAAGCTAATGGCAAAGGTCCAAGGAGGTCTATCCCCCATTGGGCGAACGGCCAGGCTCCTTGTATTGACGTGAGGGCTAACGGGGGCTGCCGGGGAATGTTAGCATGTACTTGACAGCTCTTGCACTTCTGAACGAATTCTGTCGCTTCCTTCTTCATGGTTGGCCAGTAAAATCCTTGCCGTAGGATTTTCCTGGCCAGGGCTTTTCCCCCGAGATGTTCGCCGCATATTCCTTGGTGAACTTCGCGGAGCGTGTACTCGGCATCTTCTCCTGATAGGCACTTCAGGTAGGGTCCTGCAAAGGACCGTTTGTATAGCTCCCCGTCTATCAGAGTGAATGTTGCCGCTCTCATTCTCAGGCGACGAGCCTCCTTTTGATCTTCCGGTGACAGTTGGCCCTTCAGATGGGCGATTAGCGGGGTCGTCCATGATTCCTCTGCTTTATTGACTTCTGCTACTTCCCACGGGCCGTGAATACTGGGGAAGACTATTTCTTCAACTTGGCGCCTTCTTGTTTGGTATTGCGTTGAAGAAGTGGCCAGCTTTGACAGGGCATCCGCCTTGTTATTTTGTTCTCGAGGGATATGTATAATTTGGATTTGTGGGATTTGGATGAGAAGGGACTTGACGAGTTTCAGGTATTGGGATAGCTGTTCATTCTTGGCTTCAAATTCTCCTTCTACCTGTGAGACAACAAGTTGTGAGTCAGAGTAAATGATCAGCTGCTTGACCTGGCAGCTGATGGCGAGCCTGAGTCCCGCGATGAGGGCTTCGTATTCTGCTGCATTGTTTGTGGCAGGGAATTTTAGTCGGAGTCCATATTCTAGAGTAACGAGTTCTGGATTAATGAGGAGCAGGCCTGCCCCAGCACCTTCAGCCCCTGAGGCCCCGTCTACGTATAACGTCCATGTTCGTCCGGCTTCCGTGGGTGCAAATTCTGTTTCCGTCGGTAGAGTGTTCTCTACAATGAAGTCGGCCTAAACCTGAGACTTGATGACGGGGCGCGGGAGGAAGTGGATATCGAACTCACTCAATTCGACAGCCCACTTAACCAATCGACCGGATGCTTCGCGTTTTTGAAGAATGGCCCGGAGTGGTAGCTCGGTTAGGACCTTAATAGTGTGTGCCTGGAAGTAAGGACGGAGTTTTCTTGCGGAAAAGACAAGTGCTAAGGCTGTTTTGTCTGCAGCTGGGTAGCGGGTTTCGGTATCAGAAAGGATTTTGCTCAGGTAGTAGATGGGGATGAGCCGAACTGGCGGCATCTGAATGATCTTCGGGTCCTTCCTGCTCTACAGGGTCTTCCTGGTTCCTTGGTGGATTAAATAGTGGAGGATGGTTAGCTGGCGGAGGTGACCTGGGCGGAGCTGGAGGCGCCCCCAAGTTCCGAAGCAGTGTGAGCATTTCTGTCTGCTGCTCCTCCATTTGGCGGACACGCCCCTCCAGAGCGGCGACAGGGGCGAGCGTTGCTTCAGCGGTCAGTGGTACGTCCACCAGAGAGTGAGATCGTGCAGGCTCAGTGTGTCCGCCAAGTGCGGATCCTTCTGCGGCGCGGGTGCTCCTCTTTGCCGTTGTGATGAACTTGCTCCGCGAAGGATATTGGGAATGTTTCCCACAGACGGCGCCAAACTGTTGCGGACTAACTCGATGCTCCGGTCGGACCGGATATTCTTGGACCGCCTTAGCTCGCGGAGCGGTCGAGCGCGCACACAGTCAATTGAAAAATGGGGGACGGACACAGGAGGTTTTAACGTGGGAAACCCTTCAACCGGGTGAAAAACCACGTGACCGGGTCGGTGCCGATCAAAATCCACTAGATTGCTGGAGGTTACAATTTGATGGGGGAAATCGGGGCGACAGGCCGCTCCCGTTACAACCTTGAGGAGAGAGAGAGAGTATATGCGCTCGTCGGTGGGCAACAGACTGCCTCGCCAACGGGACTTGGATGGTGGAATGCGCGGGATGCTTCAGTTGCGTGCGCTCAGAGGCGACGCGTGTCCAGAGGTTGTCACTGCTTCCTTTGTGCGTATTTCTCGGTCCTTGGAGTGTTTCCTTGGTAACTGAGCTCTGGTGGGGGTGCAAATAGCCGATGATAGGTTCTGGTAGCTGTTGGCAGGAGCTGGTAGCCACTGGGGGCCGCTGGGAGCCTCGGGCGGCGGCCGGTGGTTGGCGGCGAGAGGCGGCCGCTGGTGGTTGGCGACGAGGGGTGGCCGCCGGCGGAGAAGAACGGGAAAGCTCCCACCTGAGGAAGAAGAAGAAGAAGAAGCGTAGGAGGAGAAAGTTAGGAAATGAGGAGCCCCTGGGGTCCTTTTATAGGCTCCAGGGGAAGTTATGGCGGGCCCCCCCACTAACCTAGTGGGTTAGTGGGTGGTTTTGTCCCGATCGGACGGCCGGTGGGGCCTCTCCCTCGATCGGACGGCGGGGGGGGGGGGGGGGGGGGGGGGGGGTCTTCCCACGATGGCGGGCCGTCATGACGGCGGCGGCAGCCGGGAGGCCGGCGAGGGAGGCCGGCGGCGGCCAAGGTCATGGCCGGCCGCGGCCACGGCCGCCCATGGCCGGGGCGGCCATGGCCACGGCCGGCCATGGCCGGGGCGTCCATGGCCGGGGCGGCCATGGCCACGGCCGGCCATGGCCGGGGCGGCCATGGCTACTGCCGGCCATGGCCACGGCGGCGGCCGGCCATGGTCGGGGCCATGGCCGGGGCGGCCATGGCCACGGCCGGCCATGGCCGGGGCGGCCATGGCCACGGCCGGCCATGGCCGGGGCGGCCATGGCCGGGGCGGCCATGGCCGGGGCGGCCATGGCCACTGCCGGCCATGGCCACGGCGGCGGCCGACCATGGTCGGGGCCATGGCCGGGGTCGGCCATGGCCGAGGCCGGCCATGGCCGGCCATGGCCGGGGTCGGCCATGGCCGGGGCCGGCCATGGCCGGCCATGGCCGGGGCCGGCCGGGGTCGGCCATGGCCGAGGCCGGCCATGGCCGGCCATGGCCGGGGTCGGCCATGGCCGAGGCCGGCCATGGCCTTGGCCGGCCATGGCCGAGGCCGGCCACGGCTGGGCCATGGCCATGGCCGAGGCCGGCCATGGCCGGGCCATGGCCATGGCCGCGGCCGGCCATGGCCGCGGCCGGCCATGGCCGCGGCCGGCCATGGCCGCGGCCGGCCATGGCCGCGACCGGCCACGATCGTGGCCGGCCGGCCATGGCCGGAGGGGAACCGCCGGGGGCGGTTCCTTCCCCCAATGGTGGGGAGAGAGGGGGCCCACTCCCATGATCTCCATGAGAGATCATGGGGGTTAGGGGGGCCCGCCCATGATCTCCATTCATGGGGATCATGAGGGTCTCCTTTTTCTTATAAATTAAGGTGGAGCCCATCACTATGTTAAAAGAGAAAGATAGTACTAGGTTAAACTTTTAAATTTTCGATTTTACCTATATTTATTACAAAGATTTCAAAATTTTAATTTAGGTCTTCTCATTTTATTTTAAAAAATGTGCTCTTGTATAAGCAATTTCTTTTACGTACAAAAAAAAAGTGTTTTGCGTCGCTCGTAAACTCTCGTGCATAAGGAAAAAACGAACGACTGGCGAAGTACAGTGCTCGGAAGTTTGCGAGCGTTGGGATAGTTGTCGCATTGGAGCAATGTTGGGGCCAAGGTATTGTCGTGCGGGAAACTTGGGGACCTTGTCTTTTGGCTCCAATGCACGTGTAAAGGTGAGTGACAAATATATTTGGGGAGGGGGGCATCTGCGGCAATCGATTGTGGGCGGATGGTTGAGCTATCGCGCGATGCGGGAAATGGGGATAAAGAGAGTGTTATGCACTTTATGATAAAATATAGGGCGGAACTACACATACCTAAGTCTTACATAAGAACCACAAAAAGTGGGCCCATACATAATAAAAATATATTATTTGGCCTGTTTCACACACCTAAAACACACAGAAAAGTAAAGTTTGGATTATTTTATTGGGTGTGGGGCCCACTTTTTGTGGTTCTTATGTATGACTTATGTATGTATAGAATTATCCTAAAATATATGTATCCAACGATCTGCGTGAATATTCACACACATTTAAAAATTATTTGAGATATATATATTTTGAGATGTTTAAGAAAATACACGAAGACTGTTAGATACTTGCACTTTAACATAAAGTGCATCCCGCATTCCCGCAATTTATCCCCCAAACCGGCACTACGCCGTGCTTATTGGCATCGACAACCGGCTGATGGGGATGTCGGCGGTCACGGTGGCAGCTTCGGCCGGCGTGCTGACCGGCTGTGGTCGGTCAGCATGATGGTGCATGAATGGGTCTACCGCCGTACATAACCCGTGATAGCGATGAATCATGACCGTCGATTCTTGCGCGGGGGTATGCTGGCGACTGTACGGGTGGAGAGGCGAAATAGGCAACACGAACAAACGGACAAAGATGAGGCAGCTACGTGGCGCAATATGAATCGCTCGATGTGGTTGTGCACGATGGGTCAGTATCCCTGTCGGCTCTCTTGTCGAACTTAAATCATTAGTGGGAAGAATTATAATTTTATATTTAATTTAAAACAAGGAAGAAAAATTAGGGAATTGTTAAAAGCACCGTACTTTTGTCTAATCCCACCGCTTTGTTAAAAGCACCGCAGTTTTTCACATATTGTTAAAAGCACTGCACATTGTTACCCGCACTGCAATTGAGATAAACGCACCGCACTTAATTTATGAATTAAAATAAGTTCTCATTGAATTACAATATTAATATATACTCAATAGAAAAAATATTTGATACAAAAAAATCATCAAATGTGTTGTCCAAATTGTTATACTCCTTTCTTCAAATATTTGTGATCTTCGTCAACGACATCTATAATATGGACCAATAATACTTGGGGCACAATTCTCGATGAGGACCAATAATATTGCAACAATTTACTTCTAAACATAGAAACAGTAATGAACTCTCAAAGAAATTTCAGAAGTCCTTTAACATAGGTGATTGTTAACCGCAACTCTTTATTGGCTAGTCGCACCCAAAAATCTCCTAACTTTTCATGTCTTTTCGAAATACGCTTTGTACATGCAATTTCAGGAAAAGTGTTCAACACGAAAGTTGTAGATCTCGTCGAGATCTACAACTTTCGTGTTGAATACTTTTCCTGAAATTGCATGTACAAGGCGTATTTCTGAAAGGCGTAAAATCTGAGCGTGAGGAGAGGCGGCGTTGGCGCTGATATCTGCCGGTGTCGGCGACGGACAGGGCTGGAGGGGGCTGGAGGAGGCGGGAGGAGCCAGCGACGCGTCAGTAGGCGTGAGGAGAAGATCGGGATTTTAGGACTGCGGTGCGAGGAAGCAACAGTGCGGTGCGGGTATATTTTTACAGTGATAAATTTTAAGTGTTAAAAGACCTAAATGCGATGCGATTAGCCAAAAGTGCGGTGCTTTTAACAATTCCCAAAAATTAACTTCAGATAGTGCACTCTATTGCACTCTATTTAGGCATGCTGAGATGCTGTAGGTTTATATTTCTCATAGTTAAATTCTATCACAAATTGATGGTTCATTTCCAATTTATACAAATTTTAGTCTTGTAAATAGTCGGAATTCTCATATCCCTCACTAACGAAGTGAGAGATTATCAAAAAAAACTGTCTCGGACGTGATCCGCGCGCCTGATCCCCACGCGATTCTTGTGCCACCCGATCGGCCTCCCATGGCTGCTCCTGATGCACGTCGGCGAGGCCCCGCTCCGTGCGGCCTCCCACGATCGGCAGCAAAGGGGGCTGCCAGCCTCCCGGTGGCCACGAAGGGCGCTGTCGGCCTCCCCCCGGCCGCCCTGCGTCGCGGCCGCCCGTGAATGGCCACACAGGGCCCCCTTTTCCCTCGTCGCCTCCCCCTCTCCTGCCACCCGGGGCTTGCAGCCGACCACCACCTCGGTCGATTTCTCTCCGCCGTCGTCCAATCATGCTAGCATATATAACCTCCACCGCCCAATGCGCGGGTAACTACCCGCGTAATCGCTGACGTAACCACCGGGAATGAGTGGGTGTGGATAGTCGGAATCAAATCGGTATGCCCATATTAAAATTATTAAAATTATTAAAATAATACGCGCATAGAACTTTATAAAATTGACTTGCGAATAGTAGTTAAGGTCTGCGGATAGCCGGATAATCACCCATGAGACCTATAAATAGGTCCCCAGGGCTTCCCTCAATCTCACTTTTTCTACTCCCGGATTTCCTCCTACGATTTTTCCTCCTACTTGGCCAGGTTCTCCACCGGGCTAGCTCCAGGCAACTCCGAGCGTTCCACTCCGTGTGCTCTACTCCCATCACATCGGGCGATCTACAACAACACGCCCAACATTCAACATTCACCAATTCAAGTGGAAGCAGAACCTGCCGAGTATCCAGTTCTTAGTCTCGTAAGTGGATACTCGATGTGGTGGTTCTTAGTCTCGTTCGCCGCCGCCAAAAAAATGTTCTTAGTCTCGTAAGTGGTGGTTTGTCACCCTTCAAACATCTCTCACTCTCTCACCTCCAATTGTGACGAGGAGCGGCTTGTCGCCCTTGTCGATCTTCTCTCAAAATGCCCTGTAAAACAACACCGTATAGTGGAAGTTTGGTCGGCACCGATCCAAGCCGTGGTTTTTCACCATATTCACGGATTTTTCACGTAAAAAATCATCCTAGCCGTTCCTCTTATTTCCTATCTGTTAACGCGCTCAACCGCTTAGCCAACTAGGGCGGTTAGATTAGTGTGATCTACCATGAGCCTCGCATGGTCTGCAACACAAATATATAATTTTATATTCTAAATAAATGAAACTAGGATAAAATTTATATTATAAAATTAATGAAAATATGATATAGATAGATGCCGGTGCAACATGGAAAATTTTTGTAAACGGGTCTCGTTCCCAGAAGTAGGAACGGGTGTAAAAATACAACTGTATTTCAGATAGATATATATTGAAATACAGTTGTAAAAATACAGTTGGATTTCAGAACTTGAAATACAGTTGGATTTGAAATACCGGATGGTGGGACCCACGATCACATTTAGTTACACCTGTTCCTACTTCTGGGAACGAGACCCGTTCACAAAAATTTTTCGTGCAACATGGGGGGAGCCCTACTGAGTACTGTGCCAACGTTGTGTAGAGTAATAACACTCCTTGTTCGATGTTGTTGTCTACCCTTAGTTGGTGGATTCACAAAATTTAAAATGGGATGCATGATTTTTATATATATATATATACAATAGACACTCAGTGTAGTGGTGGCCCCCCGTGTCCCGCGTGATAATACCCGTTCCGTTGAGGCAGGGTTCACCTGTCCCCAACTGGAGCCCCCTGTGTTCCGCATGACAGTACCCGACCCGTGGCGAGATTCGCCGCCCTGCGGCGGTCTTCGCCGCACATGGCGGTTCTTAATATTTATATATATGTTTAACTTTTTCAAATTTGAAAATATTATATTTATATGTATTTTTTGTTCTATAATATTTTTTATTATGTAATTTTTTTTAATTAATTAACTTTGTCTATTATAAATTTTTTAAATAATGAAAAGTATTAATTGTGAAAAAAAACATCAAAACCCCAATCCCAGTCCTTCCCGTTCGTCCAACAACGAACGACAATTATGGGCCTGTCCACCCCCCCCCCCCCCCCCCCGGTCGGGCCTCACTCCGGTCCACTGAATTGGACTGAAATTCAGCGATTCCGGTTTTGCCCCCCACCCTTTCACTAATATCGGACTGAAAATTCGCGATTTTCATTCCAGATTTTCTCCTCTTCCCCGTAACTGCTGCTGCCCTAGCTCCTCCCCGTCCTCCTCTCTCCCGGACGGAATCCCCGAACTTCAGCGCCGCCTAAATCCACAACTACATCCATCGGGCAGCCTGTTCGACGCAAACCTCCAGGGAAGCTGAGCTTGGGATCTCCTCTTCTTGCCGAAGCTGTTGGGTTTCCACGCATCGAGCGGCGTTCTTCCCCATTCCCTTTCGCCAGTCCCTCCGAACGCCGACGCCACCCCGTCCGACCCCGGCGAAGCCTCATTGAGCTGGTCGACCCCAAGCATTCTAATCCCAAGCCTCATTGCGATTCGCCTTGCTTCGCATCCCTCCCTTCTCCAGTTTCTGTATCAACTTGAACATCAATTGATGGCTCTGCTCCGGTCCGTATCAAGGGTTTCTATGGTACTTCTCAATTCCGTCATTCTCTGTATTTCTTCTTTGATCCCGCACTTTTCCTGACTATTTTCTCTGCTTGTATGTTTTTACCTACTGATTTTGATGGTTTGATGATGCTTAATATAGTATTTCAGTGCCTTTTGCTTCGGAGGATTGTGATATTCCCTTTTCTCCATATCTGAATTTGGGTTTTTTCATCGGATTTTGTGATTGTTTAAGAGCCTTATCGTGGTTTTTGTTTAATTTTGTGTCAATGGAAATATGTTCCTAGGTTTAGGATTTCGTTTTTTAATTTGTAAACCATATGATTTTGGCGTTCTCTGCTTTTCCTGCGCTTTTTTCTTCCTTTTATGCAGATGAGAACTTTTAACAACCATTTATGCAGATGAGAAAGATCATATTTAATATGGTAAAACCATGGTTTATTAACTTTCTTCTAATTGGTTTCTCATTTTTAACTTAATTGCCTCTATGAAATTGTCACAAAATCAGTTTAGGTTAAATCTTATTGCTACTCTTAGATATAGGTGAATTTCTGGATGTGTTTAGGATTTGTTTCGGTTCAATTTCTTTTCATTTTCTTATTTGGCTTTGTTCAACTCTATAGATTAACCCCTTCAGTATACCTTGTAACAACACATTAATAAATGCCTATTATAGAGTTCTCATTATTCAGAAATCGACTTCTTGAATTTGAAGTCAATTTGATAACTGCAGTTTTGCTCCCCTTTTGCCAGGGCTTAAGTAGAGTAATGTATCGTCAAAATTCTCTTTTATGTTTACGTTAATGTGAGCTTAAAGCTTCGTTTGGGTGGACTTAAAATGACACCTTAAACTAAAAGTGATATTAAATTACACATTAGGGAAAGAGGTAAGGATTGTTGCTAAGGAGTATTTTTTTTGTGTGACGGTCATGACTACCATCATGACAAACACATATTTTATAACGGTAGCAGCTTCAAGAGTACGGATGGTTGCATGTTCTCCAAAATCTTGCTTGGCTCTACTTGGCTAGTTTTATGAGTTACTTGGCAAGAGAATTATCATCCAATCCTAGTCTTATGAGACCAAATAATTCCCCATGGCAATAGATATAGTGGATAGCTCAACTCTTTGACAGTGTGTCAGCCACTATATTTATCTTCCCTAGCTTGTGCGAAGCCATTTTGCTTGCTAGGATGACAACTTCTTGTTGAGTCTGAGAGCAGGTAATTGTTACATTATTTGTTCTATGGTACATCAATATATGTTTTTTAACACTGCAAGGGAGAATCTGAAATTTAGCTAATCAATTTTTTGAGTGTTTGTATACACTATCCATTTTAATTCCTACCAAAATCAACTAATCTGACAAAAATTATCAAATTCCTATCAAAATAATGATGAAAATTCTAATACAAAATCTCCAATCCCTAATCCCTACTCTTATCGGTGTCATTAAAAATAATTAAAGAGTAAAAAATTGCTCAAATAATGCATCAATACTTGAAGAAAAGATCATGGGCTCAATTCAGAGGCTTGTATCATTCAAGATCCCAGATTGGGCTAGTGCAAGAAAACCAACCAACAGATCAATAACTACATGGATCATAAGTGAGTATTTGCACGAGAAAGTGGAGCGACATCATATGAGTCAGGATTTGGATCGAACTCATAGATACATGATCTGAAAATAGAAATAGAGCTAAATCAATCAGAGCTTACATGGATCTGAAGATAACTGAGCCAAAAACCGCGACCGCGACCGCGGTGTTGAGAAATTAATCAGACCCTTTGCCTTCCCATGATCGTGGTTTCCATTTCACTGAAAACCTTGCATTTCAGTAGATTCTCATTATTTAATCATGATTTATGTTATAACTTTGTGTAGCATTTTAATTTAATTATGATTTATATTACGATAGGGGGAATGATTTGCTGGAGCATTTTGAATAAGAGGAGAGCCACACCCTATAGATCCGGTCATTGGCAGAAGCAGGTACTTCATGTCTATTTCGTGAAATTTAATTTTCATTGTTGATTGAATTTTGAGAAAAAATGTTGAGTTTGGATTAATTATGGCTTTGTTTGACAGAGCTTATTTGCTCCAGTTAGTCTTCGTTCTTCTTCCTCTCGCCACTAACTTTACCTGATCCATCCCAGATTGGCGGCCTGTTAGTCGGTCGAAATCATTACAAGTGCTTAATCTATGGGAAGCTGTCATGAGCACTTCACCAATGATCAACCCTTTGGAGCGTCGCTTGCTCCGAACGATTGCTATCAAATTTCTTCTGTCCGATGAAGTCCATGATCTGAAGGATTTCCCTATTGAATCTTTGCATCTTCCTCAATTGCACTGAATCTCGTCTGTTCTAGTCTCAGCTCTGTGTACCACCAATTTTGCTTTCAAACGGTTCATTCAGCCGAAATCAGAACAGGTCTTAAAGCAGCACTTGGAGGATATGGTTGCCCAGGCCCGATTCAGATTGCCCATTCAACGAGCAGCGCCCAAACGCAGCATCATTACTGCCTTAAGTCAAGCCGCATCAGTGATTGCTCCATTGCGATCGTCCCTTGTTGCCAGTTTCAACATTGTGCAGTTGGAAGAGACTGTGACAACGACTACAACTCGAATCGTCACCTTGGCAACTAGCGCCAATCAAAGTTCAAGTCAACCTCATGCAACGGATCTGCAATCTACGCCCGAACAATTCATTGAAGGGTCATCAGACAATATCATTGATCGACTGGTTCAACAAGAGATTGATGCCGGGCATGCCGGCAACATTCATTGGACCAAAGTGATCGCCCCCGCGTATGTCCGCATTGCTTCCCGTCGTGATGATCTGCTCGAGATGACCCACAAGGAGATCCAGAATCGCTGGGAGTATCTTGCACGCCTCAAGAAGCGCACGCCATCAACCACATCATCACGACCAGGTTGTCATTATCATTTGCAATCGCATTCCGAGGCGGCCCATCAACACGACGATCCAGGCTCCCTAAATATTCCGCCGTCGCCGCCGGCCGAACTATCAGTTCCAGCCGCATCTCCGACCACCCGGAATTCAAATCAACCGACCTCTTCTACAGTCATCACGATGGCGGAGGAACCTGTTGTGGCCAACACGTCTTCTGTCAGCGAGATTGTTTTGCGTCCGCCATTCATGGTCGATCATCAGTTGCCATGTTTGGATCAGATATTGGCGGCCACCGTCCCCGCCCCATCTGCAGGGGAGTCGTTTTCCTAAGCCGAGAAGGAGCTGCTCAATTACTTGCTGACCAGTCCAGCAGAGCGCTCCCATGTGAAATCGGCGACTGGTGATCAAACGTCTTGGAAGAGTCTAGCCAAGCGTTTCTTGTATTGGGCACGAGTTGCACGGGTATTGGGGATGAACCAGTTTCGAGCCCGATCCGATGGGCAGCTCAAGCAAAAGGTCAAGGATGATAACAAGAAAAAAACTGCTAGCAGGTAGAAAATATTTGGCTTTTGGTTTCATTTCCATCTTCAAAATTTTCCTTCTCAATTATTGAAATTTTCCTTCTTTTAATCTCACTAGGCTTGTTGAGGTGGCTCAAACTTGAGAATAACAAACAAAAAAAAATATGCAAAAAAGGTCATCTTCTTCCCCAACTCTGTTCCCTTCAACATTGCGGCTTATGATGTAGAATATTTGTCTTCAAGGGGAACTTACATCAGAAATTGCAAGGCTTATTCACTTGAAATCAATGTAAGCAATTCACCACACTCTCTTTTAATTCCAAATTATTCATATTTTTACCTAAGTTCTTCAATTTATGTTTAACCATTATATTGATAGAGATACACGATTTATGAGTACATTTTTAAATATTATGTTAGAGTTTTCAATTCTATCTTATCAATATCTGGTAGAGGTTTTTGGTCCTTATGTGAACCTACTCATATTGTACCAAGATGCAAAAAATGGTTTGAAAATATTCATATTGCTGCTTCATACATCAAAATTTGAAATTGATGAGGGTTAATTAATATGTTATAGAGTTTGATTAAATAAATGCAGGAATCATCAATGTTGAAGGACATCCCAGTTGTCATCATGTCTTCTGAGAATTTGCCTTCCAGGATCAATAGGTGAGGAGCATCCCTTTCCCTTCCCCCTATTGTCTCTTATGTTAATATTAATATTATCTTACACTTTAGTGATTCATGTGTCCTGTTATATATATATATAGAGAGAGAGAGAGAGATTTGTGATTTATGAGTCCTATACACACATACACGGGTAAGATCTGGCATTGTTCATATTATCATTTATATTTTGCACAATGCTCCTAACACAATATGACGAGGTATTTCTTGGAATCAAACTTAGATATTCAATATGAGATTATTTAGAGGCGGATAACCTCTTAAAATGTTTGATTGATAAATAAATGATGCTTAAAAATGAATATCCCATCAACTTAGTTTACTGCACTTAACATATTTGAGATATAAGAATGGGAATGCTTTAGAATACATAAAAATATACCAAACCTAAAATACCAAATACTTGATTTGATTGAAACTGGAGGTGATGACACCCAAGTTCTTGAAAATATTAACTTCACATATATAAGATAACTGGGCAGTCATGACACCTTTTTAAATAGTTATGGCAGCTTTTTAAATAGTTATGACAGCATGTAGATATCTTGGTGTGCTTGGTTAAGTTTTGACACCTATTTTCGTTGTGAATTTTGCCCATTGGTGGTATCTCGTAATTCATTTACAAACTGCTCGAAGTTATTGGATTGCATGGTGGTGCTTACTTGGAGTTGCTTACAGAACATCAAGAAGAATTA